>CM065301.1:62173068-62223068 GCA_032871835.1 Dipteronia dyeriana
TCACGCTCGCACGAATTCTGCATGCACACACACACAATCACGCTCGCACACATGCACGTAAACTTGCACGCACGCACGCACCCTCATAAGCACGTTCATTAATGCATGTACTCTCACGTACACACACGCACGGATGCATGCATGCACATACACATGCAGACACGTATCCACACATGCACGCATGAGGCATGCATAAATGCAAGCACGCACGCAAGCACTCTCGCACGCATGCACATGCACTCACGCATTCACATGCACATGCACATATGCACGTGTGCACCCACCCACGCATGAACACACACACCCACCCAAGCATGAATGCACGCACGCACGTACGCACACACGCAAGCACACACGCAAGCACAAACGCAATCACGCTCGCATGCACGCACTCACACACAAACATAAGAACGCACTCACACACACACACACACACTCACGCACGTATGCACGCACTCTCACGAATGCAAGCACGTGCATACGTATGCTCAACCACCCACGCACGCAGGCAGATACACAAGCATGCACGCACGAACAAAAGCATTTATGCATGCACACATGTACACATGAACGCACACATGCATATAGAAACGGATGCACGCATGCACACGCACGCACGTAAGCACAAACGCAAGCACCCTGGCACGCACGAACACATAAATGCATGCTAGAACGTATGCACGCACGTACCCACGTACCCACGTACCCACATGCGAACACACGCTCGTACCCACACACAAACGTATGCATGCTCCCACATGGATGCACGTACGCACGTACGCACGTACGTATGCACATACGCTCGCATGCACATACGCTCGCATGCACACACACACTCTCACGAATCCATGCACGTGTGCACGCACGTTCAACCACACATACAAGTAGGCACATACACAAGCACTCACGTAAGAATAAAATCATTTACGCACACACATACACACACATAAGAAAGCTCACACGTGCATACGAACGTATTCATACGAACGCACTCGCGCACACACATAAGCACACACTCACACATAAACACACGTTTGAACCCATGCAATCACGCACGCACGCATACATAAATGCATGCTTGAATGCATGCAATCACGCACGCACATACCCACGCATTTTCACACGTACCCACCCACGTACGAACACACGCACCCACCCACGCATGAACCCACGCAAGCACGTACGCACACAAGCAAGCACAAACGCAATCACGCTCGCACGCACGCACTCACACACAAACGTAAGAATGCACACACACACACACACTCAGGCTCGTATGCACACACTCTCACGAATGCACGCACGTGCATACGTACGCTCAACCACCCACGCACGTAGGCAGATACATAAGCATGCACACACGAACAAAAGCATTTATGCATGCACACATGTACACATGGACTCACACATGCATATAGAAACGGATGCACGCATGCACATGCACCCACGTAAGAACAAACGCAAGCACGCTGGCACGCACGAACACATAAATGCATGCTAGAACGTATGCACGCACGTACCCACGTACCCACGTACCCACATGCGAACACACGCTCGTACCCACACACAAACGTATGCATGCTCCCACACACGCATGCACACTCACGCACGTAAGCACAAATGCACGCACACTCGCACGTACGCACTCACACACTAACGTAAGCATGCACGCACTGATGCAGACACTTGCGTACGATCACATGGATGCACGTACGCACGTACGCACGTACGTATGCACATACGCTCGCATGCACACACACACTCTCACGAATCCATGCACGTGTGCACGCACGTTCAACCACATATACAAGTAGGCACATACACAAGCACTCACGTAAGAATAAAATCATTTACACACACACACAAACACACACACATAAGAAAGCTCACACATGCATACGCACGTATTCATACGAACGCACTCGCGTACACACGCAAGCACACACTCACACATAAACACACGTTTGAACCATTGCAATCACGCACGCACGCACGCATGCATAAATGCATGCTTGAATGCGTGCAATCACGCACGCACATACCCACGCACGAATGCACTCATTCGGGAACACACGCTTGCTCGTAAGCACAAATGCACGCATGCGAGAACACATGCTTGCTCGTAAGCACAAATGCACGCACGCTCCCACACACTCACTCACACATAAATGCATGCACGCACCGATGCACGTACAAGCGTACGCTCGCACATACGCACGAACACACACACATACACACACACTCACGCTTGCACGCACCCACTCTTACGAATCCATGCACTTGCACACACACGCTTAACCACACACGCAAGCAGGAACATACACAAGCACGCACACACTAACAAAAGCATTTATGCATGTGTACACGCACACACGTACACAAGCATGCAGACACGCACGCACGTATCCACCCATGCACAAACGCATACATGCACACTCGCACACACGTATGCTAGCACACATGCACGTATTCATGTTTGTACGCATGCACACACGCACACACGTAGGCACACATGTACACACATATGCCACTATTCTTACACGTGCACACCCGCACGCTTAAACGAATGAACATTAGCTCATAGGCACACACGCACGTAGGCACATACGTACACACATATACATGCACGCACGTACAGGCGCACATATACAAACACACGCACGCACGCACACTGACTCGCACATAAGCATGCATGCACACGTGTACTCATGCACGTTCGTATATGCACTCATAAAGACACGCGCACGTATGCACGTAAACACACACAGACACAGACACTCACGCACGTATAAATAAACATACAAATGCATGCTCACGTGCATACACACATGTACTCTTTCACACAAGCGTGGACAAACGCACGCACGCACTCGCACACGTATGCGTACACTCACACACTCAAGTATGCACATGCGTACGCAGACACACACACACACACACATACAAACCTACACATGCACACATAAACCTATACATGCACACACAAAAGCATGCATATGCTTACTCGCGCATGCACACAAGCACGCTCTTACGCACGCATGCATCATACGCTCATACATGTATGCGTATGCATGCACACACGCACACACACATGTACGTAAGCACGTACGGACACACGTACGCACGTACTAACCCTCAAACATGCATGCACGTATGCACGCACGCACACATGCACTTACGCACGCTACATGCATATATGCACGCTCGTGGATGAATGCACGCTCACGCACACACATGCACGCATGAATGCATGCATATACGCACGCAGACACCCGCTAATGCCCGTACACACTCATGCACGTAAGCACTTACACATGCATGCATAAATGCACACACGTATAAATGCACACAGACACATATATATGCACTCTCACGGGCACACACGTAAATATGCAAGTACAATCCCACTTGCACATGGACGCACGTACACACTCATGCATAAATGCAAGCACGCACCCACCCACCCACGCCTGCATGCACCCACTCATGTATGCATGCACGTACCCACCCACGCACAGGTACACCCGTACACAAGCACACTAGCTCGTATGCATGCAAACAAGAAAAGGCACACACGTACGAATAAATACACTCACGAATGCACAGATGCATGCATGTGCGCAAGCAATAACGAACGCACGCACGCACGCACGCACGCACACACACACTCTCATACGTATGCACCTTTACACACACACGTTCGTATGCGAGCACGTATATAAACACACACGTAAGCATGCATGCACGCACATAATTCCCGCACAGATGCAAGAACGCACACAAATGCACAAATGCTCACACACACACACTCATGCTCGCACGCACACACGTAAACATGTACACACTCAAGCTTTCAAGTATGCTACATGCACACACACACTCACGCTCGCACACACGAGCGTAAACATGCACGCATGCACATACGCACGCATGTACGCATGCACGCTCCCACGCACTCACGCACTCACGGACGCGTGTACACACATATGCAAGCATGCACACACACACACACACACACACACACTCACGCAATCGCGGCCGCATGCACGCACGCATGCATACACACACACACTCACCCTCGTACAAATGCACACAGACACTCACGCACGCACGTACGTAAACACAAACATATTCTGATATGAACCTCACCAAGAGCAGTAAGACCCAGAACCAATATATGGTAGCAAAGATCATTTCTAATTCAAGTTTATAAACAAAGAAAATAAAAAGGAATGCGACCCATTATCTATATGGAGATAAAAACCAACGATATCAAGAAGGTTGTAGACGTCACACTCAAGAATAAGAAAGAAGGTGAGTGATAAGTCAAGGTTTGAATGCCACAAGGTAGAACCTAGAAAGTTCAGCTATTCTATAAAGAACCCAAAAGAATTCTCACAAATTTATTTCAATTCAAAATCTTTTTTTCAAATTACGTCAATTGGTCCTTTTTATACTTAAAATATCTAAGACCTAAAAGGGAATAATATATTAGGCAATTAATGCCTTATAATCAGGAAAATAAATGCAAACAAATTTAGGAAACAACTAAAGACTAAAAACTAGCAACTAGTTGATTTGTTCTTTATTTGGAAAGTTGAATTCGGGAAACAAATCAACTCTTTATTTGGGGAAAATAAATAAAATAGAGAATATGCTATCAATGAGTACGATTATATAGCATAGTCTATCCTTGATAGTTTGGTGGTATTTATTTGTTAATCAATAGAGGACTTCATTTATAGATACGGACATCGTGGCTCCATTTATTGAATGAGAGTAGAATACCATCATATGGATATTTTGAGGTATTGGATATTAAATCTTAAAGTTAAGTTTTCAATAGTGTCTATTGAAACATGGCTTCCGGACAAGTAAAAATATCCAAGTTCAAAATGTGATCATATGAGTAAATATGGTAACTTGGAGAGCTATAGGCGGTCTATGAGCTCTTGGCGATTACTGGTATTCTTCACGAGGATACACTTTCTCCAATAAAGTTGTCTAGGGTATGAGTGAGTAACATCAACTTATTTTATCTTTATTTAAGAGTTCAATTTTAGTTCTTTAGTGGAATGAACTCAAATTAAATAGATAGGACCTAAGTGAATCATTTGTTGATTGTGATTGAATTGTGTCTATTTGAGCTTAAATTTAGATAGCCTGCCAAGATCCCCAATCCACACGAACATGCATGGATCACTTGATATATTCTACCGGACCAATTTAAGGGTCCATCTAGAATTGTATTAAGGCATGAGAACTTGTTTCTTTTTGTAAGAATAGGTCTAGTTCACATGTGGACTTTTTATTAAGGTCCAATGGATTTAATAAAATAAGAAAAATAATATATGGCCCATATATATGGTATAGGCGGCAAGGCTTTTAAGTATAGCTTAAATATATTATTTTTATTTTAATATTTAATTAAATGGAAATTAATTAATTTTTTGATTAATTAATTATTTAATTAAAAGTCAAAATCCTTTTCCTTGTAGGAGATGGTCTCCTAAAACTATACTATTGTTGGTAGTATAATTAATGTTAAAAACTATATTTGATAAGTAGATAAATAAAATGAATTATTTATCTAATCAAATTAGGAAGTCTTTAATATGCTTACAAACACACTATTGAGTTGGATTAGGAGTCTTGGTGTAGGATAGAATTCCTTATTGAAAAGGATTCTTAACCACCAAGTAATTCTACCTAAGGAAAAGATTCTTAACAACAAAGTAAATCCTTCTTAGGAAAAGAACTAAGTCTCCTAATTATATTAACTGAAATTTTGGCTAGCTATGTATATATATATGAGGAGGATAGAATTCCTTTTAAAAAAGGATTCTTAACTACCAAATAAATCCACATAAGGAAAGTTTTCTTGCCAACCAAGTAAATCCTTCTTATTATATATAGGTTTGGAAATTTCGGCCAGCTCTTAGGTTTTTTATGAGAGGAATTTTGGCCATGCTAAGCAATTTTCAAGAAGAGAATTTGGCCTAGCAAGAGAAAATTTTGAGGGAGAAAAATTTATTTTTTACTCTAGACAAAATTCCACCAACTCATAGAGATAGTGTGAATTCGGCCAAGAAGAGAGAAAAAGAGAACGTTTTTGTTTTCGATAGTACACTAGTATCCTTTACATCAAAAGGGTTTTGTGTATGACATTGAATCAAGGTTCACGCGAGTTTCAATTAAATTGATTGATAATTCAAAAGTGACCGGACGTTCTTGGTTTTTCTCTTGGAGGATTATTGTAACTAACAAAAAAGAAGATTTTGTTTGTTTCCATCCTCATGTATACAATTTAAAGATAGGGAGCCCACACTCCTAGGTGATTCACGTTCGTGATTAGATTGGAAGATCTTGTGGATTCAATTCGACGCTAGTTTAATTGTCACGGAAAAAAAAGGTACGATACTTTTTATATACATCAGTTAATCTAGGGTTAAAGTTCTTGTCATTAAAACTTAAAAGGGAATTTTTTTTTATATACGCAAACCCTAATTTTCTAATTTTCTAATTTTCTAATTTTCTCACATTTCCGTTGCGTTTTGAACCCGTTTTTCCTTACAGTTTGGGCATTGATATGCAATATGAGCTGCTCCCAATCACTTGAAGCACTTAATTTCACGATTTCTAGAAGGTTGAGAATCTGATTTACCTTGATTTAATGTGCCTCTGACCTTTTGATCTTTGGAAGGTTTGGTCGTGGCTTTGAAACTAGGCTGGTCATCCCTCTCGCTCCAATTCGGTTTTCGTGATGATGAAGAACCCCAATTTTGCCCAACCCGTGTGGAACTCTTTCTCTTCAACTGTTGTTCCACCTTAATTGCCATGTGCACCATGCCACTCAATTCAACATATTGTTGCAACTCTACCACATTTTCTATGTCTCGGTTTAGTCCACTTAAAAACCTTTCCATAGTAGCCTCTCGGTCTTCTTCTACATCAGCCCGAATCATGGCTATCTCCATCTCTTTGTAGTAGTCTTCAACACACTTAGACACTTGAGTAAGAGTTTGCAATTTTTGAAACAAACCCCTTTAATAGTGACTCTGAATGAAACGCTTCCTCATGACAGATTTCATCTCCTCCCTAGTCTCAATAGGTCTTTCTCCATTCCGTCTTCTACTCACAATCAGTTGATCCCACCAAACGATAGCATAATCAGTGAATTATATGGCAACCAATTTCACCTTCTTCTATTCTTTTTTCCCACTCCAAATAAGCTTCAGGATCAGTTTTACCTTGGAAAGCTGGGATCTTCACCTTTATATTACCCAAATTATTATAAACCATCTCTCCATACCTATCTTCTCTATTCCCATACCTAACTTCTCTATTCACATACCTAACTCCTTTACCTCCCATTCCATGCCTAAATCTGCCTGTACCCACATTAGACATGCGATACTCCTCCTCTAGGTCATGCCCATAATCGCCATCATAATAATCCCTAGGAGGGTTCCTTTCTCTTCGTTCCACATTAGGAGCCTTGAATGGCTGCTCCCTTTACGTACTAGACTCCGCTCTATCTATCCGATCATGCACCTCACCAAACTTAATCTCCATCCGCTCCATGCTTTTTGTATGGCTTTATATAAAAATTTGAGATCTACCATTTTTGGTGCATCGTCGGATAAGTCTTTACTCTTATCATGGGACATATTTTAATCCTGCAAAATAGAGGAAGTAAGTAAGCCTCTCAAAACACTCCCTCATGTGTTTGACCCTCAAAGATGGTGGCACTCACACTCGTGTTTCACTCAATCTTTTGGCTTTAACCTTATGATGAACTCACACTCTCTTGCTCTTTTTTTCACTCTTTGTTCACTCTTTCAGTTCCTTTTTTTTTTACTTAGACGGACACTCACAAGAAGTTTAAGAGATAAGATGTAACAAAAAAAATAAATAATAATAATAATAGCATATGATAGGAATAACAAAGACGAGATTCTACTGAAAGATTTTTTTTTTAATATCAACACACGAAATCAAGAAAATGAATAAAAATTATTGATATAAATTCAACTACACGACCTAAAAAAAATTGTACTTTCCTTCTTCTTTTTTTTGGGATTTTTTTTTTATAAAAAAAGCTGATCAAACTTTTTTTTTTTTGTAACAGATATGATTTTTATTAGATCAAACAGAAAAAAAATAGACGAAGAAGAAAAAAAGATAGATTAAACCTGATTTTAGAAGCCTAAGCTCTGATACCAACTGATATAAACTCACTAAGAGCAGTGAGACCTGAAACCAATATATGGTAGCAAGGAACCTTTCTAATTCAAGTTTATAAACAAAGAAAATAAAAAGGACCGCGACCCATTATCTATATGGAGATAAGAACCAACGGTATCAAGAAAGTTGTAGATGCCACACTCAAGAATAAGAAAGAAGGTGAATGATAAGTCAAGATTTGAACGCCACAAGGTAGAACCTTGATAAGTTCACAAGTTCTATGAAAAACCAAAGAGAAAATTCTCTCAAATTTATTTCAATTCAAACTTTATTATCAAATTACATCAATTGGTCCCTTTTATACTTAAAATATCTAAGACCTAAAAGGGAATAAATATTAGGCAATTAATACCTTACAATCAGGAAAATAAATGCAAACAAATTTAGGAAACAACTAAAGACTAAAATATAGCAACTAGTTGATTTGTTCTTTATTTGGAAAGTTGAATTCGGGAAACAAATCAACTCTTTATTTGGGGAAAATAAATAAAATAGAGAATATGCTAAAGTAGGAAATATGCTGAAATTGGATTCTCCTCCAACCATACGTCGCCAAAAAAATAGGAAATATACTGAAATTCGGACGGCTCAGCTCAAGTCTTTGAGCAATAAGATAGATGGCCGAATTTGGACTTGTTGTGATATGTTTCAGAGGACAAGGTCTTCATAGCATCTGTAAAGCTTGTCTTGGGCTTTCCGAAAAAGTATTATAATAGACGATCCGACTTCAGATACTCTCTGTAGAGGTCCACGAAGTTCAGCCCGGATTTGGTCTTCATATGGGCCGAATTTGGACTTTAGCAACTCGAAATCAACCCATCATTTAATGCTTTTTTGATCCTCTTGCCTCCTTTTAATTGGCCCAATTGGAATATACAATGGTTCCTTTGGTAATGCTTCTTAATTCTCATCACACTCACACTCACGCTCGCACGTAAATTCGCACGCTCACTCTCACGCACACGCACACAAGCACACATGCTTACGTGAACGTAAGCACGTATACAACGCACGCGCGGATGCAAGCAAGCACGCACTCATGCACACACACTCGCACGCACGCACGCACACACAATCACGCTCGCACGAACGAACGTAAACACGCACGCATGATCGTACGCACACACGAACGGTCACAGGCATGCACGTAAACATGCATGCATGCACGCAAAATCCCATGCAAGCATAGATGCATGTACACATGGACACAAAAAATGCACGCACACACCCACCATGCACACGCACACTCACACGCACACACGCACGCACGCACGCATGCACACAAGCTTGCACGTACCGACGCAGGCACACACACACACACATACGCATGCACGCACGCGCTCACACATGCACGCTTGCATGTATGCACACTAGATCGCATGCACGCGTGCATGCATGCAAACACGCACGCATGCATGTGCACGCGCAATAATTCACGCACACAATCTCCCACGTATGCACCTTCATACACACTCTCATGTCGTACACACAAACGTAACCACACACAAAAGCACGCACACACGCACGCATGTAAACACACGTATGCCTGCACACACACATGCACACACGAAAACACACAAGCCACACACATACACATGCACACACAAATGCAGGCACGCACGTAAGTACAAATGCACGCAAGCACGTACACACGAAGCGTGTACACACACACACAGCATGTACGCACACACGCGCACAAGCACACACACACACACGCACGCACGGGCATATGCACGCACGCATGTGCACACGCAGGCACAAACGCACGTATGTATGAACGTACACACGTACACAAGCTCGCCCGCACGCATGCACGAACAAACGCACAAATGCACGCACAAATGCATGCACAAATGCACACATGCACGGACAAATGTATGCACTCACAAATGCACACACGCACGAGCACACACACAAACGCACACACGCGTAAAGAATTCCTTGCATGCATGCACACACACACTCACGTTCCTACGCACGTACATAAACACACACGCACACAGGCACGCACACACGCACGTACACGCACGCAGACACGCATGTACGCACACGTACACGCATGCATGCAAACATGCACTGACAAATGTATGCACGCACAAATGCACACACGCACGAGCACACGCACGAACGCACTCACGCGTAAAGAATTGCTTGCATGCATGCACACACACACTCACGTTCCTACGCACATACGTAAACACACACGCAAGCACGTACGTAAACACACACGCACAAGCATGCATGCACGTTTGCACGCACAAATGCGAGCACGCATGCACACACGCACCAACGGAAACACATACGTAAACACGTACGCAGCCAAGCGTACACGCATGCACGCATGCTTGAACGTATGCACCCACTCACACATATATGCTCACACACGCACACAGGCACACACGCACGTACCACTTACATACCCACACACGCACCCACACAGGCATACTCGCACACGTATGTAGGCACAAACGCACGCACGCACACAAAATTGTATGCATGCACGCACGTACTCACGCACGAACGTATCCATGCTCCCATGCACGCATGCTCTCATGCTTCCATGCATGTAGGTACATACATAAGCACACGCACGCATACACAAGCATACACACACGCCGTACATATACACATGCACACACAAATGCACGCACGTACGCTAGTACAAATGCACACAAGCACGCGTACACACATCATGCACGTACACACGCACGCACGGGCACATGCATGCACACACGTACGCACTAACGCACGCACACGTGCTCACACACAGGCATTAATGCACGTATGTATGAACTCACACAAGCACACATGCACGTACACACGTACGCAAAAATGCACACATGCAAGCAAAAATGCAAGCATGCACGCATAAATATACGCAAGTGCAAATGTACACACGCACGAGCGCACGCACGCGTAAAGACTCGCTCACACGTATGCACACACACACTCACATTCCTACGCACATACGTAAGCACACACGCACACACGTAGACACACATTCATGCAGACACGCATGTACGTACACGCACAAGTATAAATGCAAGCACGCATGCACACACACACATGCACGGACACAAACACGCAATGCACGCACGTATAAAGACTTGCTAGCACACATGCACACACATTCACGTTCCTACGCACGTACGTAAACACACAAGCAGACACATAGACACACACGCATGCAGAAACTCATGTAAGTACATACACACGCATGCATGCACGGTTGCACGCATAAATGCAAGCACGCATGCACGGACACACACACTCAAACACGTACGTAACCAAGCTCACAGGCGTGCTCGCACGTACGCACACACTCACACACACATGCTCACACATGTACACAGGCACACACGCACGTATCCACACACGTAAACACACACGCACCCACACATACATGCTCGCACACACATGCAGGAACACACACAAGCACATAAGAATGTATGCACGCACGCACGTACTCATGCACGAACGCAAGTATGCAAGTACCCACACACGCATGCTTGCACATGCACGTAGGCACCCATACATGTAAACACACACACACACGCACACACGCATGCTCACACACGCACTCACGCATGCTCACACACGCACGTAAGCATAAACACACGTACGCACGCGCATACTCACACATGAACGAATGCATGCTCCCACGCACGTACGCTCTCACGCTCACACGCATATACACATGTACACACACTTATGCACCCACACACGCACGTACCCACACATGTATGTTCGGACATGTACGCAGGCAAACACGTACGTACCCATACAAATAAACACACAAGCATGCTCGCACATGCACTCATGAATGTATGCACGTACGTGCATACTCACACACGAACGCATGCATGCTTCCATGGACGCACACTCAAACGTGAACGCACGCACGCACATATGTACATTCACACACATGTATGTATGCACACACACAAATATACACACACTCACGATCGCATGCATGCACGCTCACGAATCCATGCACGCGCACACGCACTCTCAACCATACATGCGCATAGGCAGACACATAAGCATGCACACACTAACAAAAGCATTTACGCAAGCACACGTGCACGAATGCATAGAGGCACACATGCATGTAGACAAGATACACGCATGCACGCACGGACGCACGCATGGACGCAAGCAAGCATGCACGGACGCACTCATGCACGAGTGCATGGATTCATGTACACACGCTCGTACTGATGAGGACGTGACTAGCACGAGATCATGGAATACGGATCTAATTCAAGTTCCTATTGGTCCAGTTACAAGAGCACGAGCCAAGAAGTTTTAAAATTCATTAAGTGGGCTAAGCAAGCACGTGGAGGCCCCTTGAAGTTGCTGAATGAAATCTTCAGTCCATAACAAACATGATTCAAGTCCAACTAAGTCAATAGACGTTGGAGTTGATTTAGGACAGAATAAATTGTAATTTTTATTTCTTATTGCATAATTTTAGGATGAGATATTGGGGAATTAAAGTCAAGATTGACTTTCTTGATTTGAGGCCGAACTTAGCTTAGTTAAGAATGTTTTTAATTTGTCAACTTTCCTTTTTTGTTGCATTGGGTACAATTTCAGGAACCATTGTAATAATCTTCGGATTTCTAGGGATTTCTAGGGCTGGTCTTCTGTGACCTTAGAACTATATATTGTACCTTTTCTTTCAATAAGAGGCAGTGATAAGAACAAGTCAGCTTCATCAAATGAGCCATTGCATGTTCCAGTTGGGTCAATAACAAGGACAAGAGCTAAGAGATTCAAAGAAGCACTAAATGGCCTAATTCAAGACACTTGAGCTGATTTTGAATTGTTGAAGTCCAAGATAAGCCCACATGAAGACCAAGGCGTAATTAATGTCATCAAGGTAATTGATTGGGCCGAATAAGAAAGACTTGGGCATGTGGCACAAGCTAGGAGAAGATTCAACTTTGGTTGATTTATTTACTTTTAATTTCTAAAGAATAATAGTTGATTTGTTTCCTAAATTAATGGGCTGATTTGTTTACTGATTTAGCTTTTTAATTAGGGAGCAAGTCAATAGTTTCTCGATTTAGTTTTTTTCTGATTATGGGGCCTTAATAACCGAATTATCTTGCTTCCTTTTTAGGTTGGCTTATAGCCTTTCTTTTCGTCTAGGGTTTTAGTATATAAAGGACGGAATTGGATGTAATTCGGTAGACTTGATTGAATAAAAAAAATTAGTGAGAGTTCATTTCTTTTGGTTCTGAAATCTAGACTTATCACTCACATCTCCTTCTTGTTCTTGAGTGTGACGTCTTCAACTTCTTGATACCGCTGGTTCTTACCTCCTTATAGGTAACGGGTCGCAGTCCGATAACATTCTTTGTTTATAAACTTGATTAGAAAACGATCCTTCGTTACCATATATTGGTTCCGGGTCTCACTGCTCATGGTGAGGTTTATATCAGTTGGTATTAAAGCTTAGGCTTCTAAAATCAGGTTTAATCTATCCTTGTTCTTCTTCATCTATTTTTTTGTCTGATCTATATAAAAAATCAGATCCGTTATAAAAAAAAAAGTTTTGTCAGATCCATTATAAAAAAAAAAGTTTTATCATATTGGTTATAAAAAAAAAGATCCTGGAAAAAAAAAAATTAGGTTGTGTAGTTGAACTTATTTCAATTTTTTTCCTATTCCTTTTCTTGATTCCGTGTGTAGATAATAAAAAAAAGTTGGTAGTAGAATCTCGTCTTTGTTATTCTTGTTCTATTTTTTTATTATTTTTTTGTTTTTTTTAATTGTTTTGTTACATCTTATTTCTTAAACTTCTTGTGACAGTTCGTCTAAGTAAAAAATAAATAAAGGAACTGAAAGAGTGAACTGAAAGAGTGAAAAAAAAGGTAAGAGAGTGTGAGCTTATCAGAGAGTTAAAGCCAAAAGATTGAGTGAAACAGGAGTGTGAGTGCCACCATCTTTGAGAGTAAACATGTGAGGGAGTGTTTTGAGAGGCTTACTAACTTTTTTGTTTTGTAGGATTAAAATATGTCACATGATAAGAGTAAAGACTTATCCGACGATGCACCAGAAACGGTAGATCTCAATTTTTTATATAAAGTCATATAAAAAAACATGGAGCGAATGGAGATTAAGTTTGGTGAGGTGCATGATCGGATAGATAAAGTGGAGTCTAGTTTACAAAGGGAGCAGCCATTCAGTGCTCCTAAAGTGGAACAAAGAGAAAGAAACCCACCTTGGAATGACTATGAAGAAGATTATGGGATTGACCTAGAGGAGAATGATCGCATGTCTAATGTGGGTGCGGGCAGATTTTGACTTGGAATGGGAGGTAGAGGAGTTAGGTATGGGAATAAATAAGATAGGTATGGGAATATAGAAGATAGGTATAGAGAGCTTTTGGTGCAAGAAGAGCTCTTAGTGATGAAGCCAAGGAAGATGATGAGGTACAACGTGATAATATTTTTCACACTCGCTACCATGTTAATGATAAGGTATGTAGCATGATCATTGATCGGGGGAGTTTACTAATGTGGCTAGCACTAGTTTTGTGGAGAAACTGAATTTGGCCACTTTGAAGCACCCAAAACCTTATAAGCTATAATATGATAGTGGGGAAATCAAGGTGACTAAACAGGTGTTGGTGTCGTTTTCAATTGGAAAATACAAAGATGAAGTCCTTTGTGATGTGGTACCAATGAATGCGAGTCATATCCTTTTGAGGAGACCATGGCAATTTGATAGGCATGTGACGTATGATGGGTATACCAATAGATACTCCTTTTTACTAAATAAAAAGTCAATCACTCTTGTACCCTTAACCCCAAGACAAGTATATGAAGATCAAGTGAGGTTTAAAAAAGACAGATGTAAAAAAGGAGTGTGAGAGTTTAAAAGAAAGAGAGACAAAAGAAAGAGAGTCCGAGACGGCAAGAAAAGAATCAAAAGGTGAAAAAGAAAAATACGCTGATAAAAAAAGAAAAACAAATGATTTTTTATGCAAGAGATAGTGAGATAAAAAAGGCTTTGTTTTCAAATCAGCCAATGATTGTACTTTTGTATAAAGAGGTATGTTTTAGTACTAATGGAATTAACCCTTCCTTGCCTAGTGTTGTTGTTTCTCATTTGCAAGGCTTTGATGAAGTGTCACAGGCTATCAACAACATTATGGTGAAGATTCGAGGACGAATCCTTTTGAAGAAAGGGGGAATGATGAGAATCAAGAAGCTTCACGAAAGGATCCATTGCATGCTTTCAGTTGGGCCAATTACAAGAGTCAAGATGATAAAAGAAGCATTTAATGATAGGCTGATTATGAGTTGCTGAAGTCCAAGTTCGGCCCACATGAAAACCAAATCCGGGCTGAACTTTGTAGGCTCTATAGAAAGCATCTAAGGTCGGATCATCTATTATAATATATTTCAGGAAAGCCCAAGACAAGCTCTACAGATGCCATGAAGACCCTGTCCTCCAAAATAGATCACAACAAGTCCAAATTCGGCCATCTATATTGTTGCACGAAGACTTGAGTTAAGGAGTCCGAATTTCAACATATTTCCTATATTTTGGACGACGTATGGTTGAAGGAGAATTCAATTTCAGGTTATTGTTTATTTCAGCATATTCCTTATTTAATTTATTTTCCCAAATAAAGAGTTGATTTGCTTTCCAAATAAATGGCTGATTTATTTCCTAAATTCAGCTTTCCAAATAAGGAACAAATAAACTAGTTGCTAGTTTAGTATTTATTTATTTTCTAAATTTGTTTGCATTTATTTTCCTGATTGTAAGACATTAATTGCGTAATATTTGTTCCTTTTTAGGACTTAGATATTTTAGTGTAAAAGAGACCAATTGATGTAATTTTAATACTAGACTTGATTGAATAAAAAAAATATTAGTGAGAGTTCATCTCTATTGGTTATGAAATCTAGAGTTATCACTTACATCTTCTTCTTGTTCTTGAGTGTGGCGTCTTCAACTTCTTGATACCATTGGTTCTTACCTCCTTATAGGTAACAGGTCACGGTTCGATAACGTTCTTTGTTTATAAACTTGATTAGAAAACGATCCTTCATTACCATATATTAGTTCCGGGTCTGACTACTCTTGGTGAGGTTCATATCTTCCAGTTGATTATTTCATAAATAAATAAAGAGCAATTTCTCTTTTGTTCTTTGAGAACTAATTGGAACTTATCCTTGATTGTGACGTCTTCCTTTATACCAAGGTTCACATCTCGTTATAGGTGTTGGGTCACGATTTCCATCCAAACCCGATCATAGAATGATCTTAGTCACAAATCGATGAGGATCGTATCATTTGGTATCAGTGGCAGGTTTTTAAACTCAGGTTTAAACTATCCCTTTTTTTCTTCTTCTCTGTATTTATTTGATTCTAAAAAAAATCTATTTTGTTTGGTAAAATCCGGTACAAAAAAAAAACAGTACCAAAAGCCGTGCTTGAGTCCATTTTATGAAAGTCAGTAAAAAAAAAATAGGTCGTGCAATTGACATATATCAACTATTTCTATTCCTTTCCTTGATTTCGTGAATTGATATTAAAAAAAAAAATCTCGTAGTAGAAACTCGTCTTTTTTGGTTCGTTGTGAATCTTTTCGTGTGAACCTAGAAAAAAAATAATTCTTGCTGCAGTGAACGTGGCTAAGAAATCCTGATTATTTGTTTGAATTAGTTTGATAAGAACTTTTGAGAAATAACAAGTGGAAAAAGGCAAGAGTGGTGAGTACATATTGATGGTAAAAGCAGAATTTTATTGTGTGAAAACACGATTGTTGAGTGAATTGATTATTATAGTGAAACACGTGAGGAGTGTTGTGAGGTTCTTTTCTTTTTCTAATCTTTATTTTATAGGAAAATATGTCCATAAACAAAGATAAAGGCACTACTGAAGATGTTTCCATTCCATTGGATCTAAAGATTTGGAAGGAGACATTAGTAGGGGAGATGAGATGGGGATGAGGGAGGAATTGGAAATTTTTACATGAGCGTTTAGATCAAGTGGAGAACGCACATGCGGAACAGCCACAACCAGTTCCACATGCACGTGGGAGACAGAGAGTTCAGGTTAGAAGAGAAGTTAATGATGAGAATTAAGAAGCATCACCAAAAGAACCATTGCATATTCGAATTGGACCAATTAAATGGAGGCATGAGGATCAAATAAGCATTAAATGATGGGCTGATTCCGAGTTGTCAAAGTCCAAATTCGGCCCACATGAAGACCAAATCTGGGCTGAACTTCGTGGACCTCTATAGAAAGCATCTGAAGTCAGATTGTCTATTATAATATTTTTCCAAAAATCCTAAGACAAGCTCTACAGATTCTATGAAGACCCCGTCCTCTACAAAAGATCACAACAAGTTCAAATTCGGCCATCTATCTTATTGTGCGAAGACTTGAGCTGAGCAGTCCGAATTTCAACATATTTCCTACTTTTTGGGCAACGTATGGTTGGAGGAGAATCCAATTTTAGCATATTTCTTACTTTAGCATATTCCCTATTTTATTTATTTTTCCCAAATAAAGAGTTGATTTGTTTCCCTAATTCAACTTTCCAAATACGGAACAAATCAACTAGTTGCTAGTTTTTATTCTTTAGTTATTTCCTAAATTTGTTTACATTTATTTTCCTGATTGTAAGACATTAATTGCCAAATATTTATTCCATTTTTAGGACTTAGATATTTTAGTATAAAAGGGACCAATTGATGTAATTTTAAAAACAAGACTTGAATTGAAATAAAATTGAGAGAATTTTTCTCTTTGGTTCTTCATAGAACTATGAACTTATCAAGGTTCTACCTTGTGGCGTTCAAACCTTGACTTATCACTCACCTTCTTTCTTTTTCTTGAGCGTGGCATCTATAACCTTCTTAATACCGTTGGTTCTTATCTCCATATAGATAAAGGGTCAAGGTCCCTTTAAATTTGTTTTATTTTTTTATAAATCTGAAATTAGAAAACGATCCTTGCTACCATATATTGGTTCCGGGTCTCACTGCTATTGGTAAGGTTCATATCAGTTAATGATTAATACATGGATGAATAAGGTAAGGAGGAGGAGTCCGTGGGTAGTCATAGGAGGAATGGATTGGTTAGGAGAGATCAAAACCGAGGGGATGATAACCTTAGTGGTATAAAGATGAATGTCCCATCGTTTCAAGGGAAATCCGATCCTGAAGTCTAACCTGAATGGGAAAAGAAGATGGACCTCGTGTTTGATTGTCGCCACTACCCCGAAGCATAAAAGGTAAAACTAGTTGTAATTGAATTTACTGATTATGCTGTGATTTGGTGGGATCAGTTAGTTATTAGTAAGAAGCAGAATGAAGAACATCCGATTGTGACATGGGAAGACATGAAGGTTATGATGAGGAAGCGCTTTGTGCCTAGCCATTACTACCGAGGCTTACATCAAAAATTGCAAAGTCTCCCGCAAGGCAATCGAAGTGTGGAAGACTATTACAAAGAGATGGAGATTGCCATGATTAGGTCAGATGTGGAAGAAGACCGAGAAGCAACCATGGCTCATGTTCTTAAGAGCCTAGACCAAGAGATTGCTAATGTGGTGGAGGTACAACATTATGTGGAGATAGAAGAGATGTTGCAAAAGGCTATCAAAATCAAGCAACAACTCAATAGGGTGGTGTTTCTTATCCCTAAGTGGTGAGTTAGTTTTAAGTTTTCTTTTCATTTCACCTAAAAACATTGTTACCTTAACTCCCTTTATTCTTCCATATTGAAACGGTATCATTTGGTATCAGAGCATTTGGTTCACATTTTTGTTTGGTGTTTGATCCTACAATTCTTTCTCCATCATGGCAAGGCGTATGACTTTTCATTGGTGAGAAATTCGAGCAGGTAATGCCTAACAGCGTGAGAGAGTCATGGAGGAGATGAGAAGAACCATTGAGCAGTTGCAACAATGTTTTAAACAAGTTGAAATCATAAATCTACATGGGCATGAAGCCAGACGAGCGAATGATGAGGAAGAAGATTTTAATCCATTCCATGAAGAGTATGAATCCAGCGATGACTCTTATCAAAAAAATCATCGACGACACAACCATCGACGCCGTGAAGGTGATATATGGGTCGATATTCCAGAGTTTGATGGCCGTGCTTAAGAAGATGCTTTCCTTGACTGGTTATACACGATTGAGAGGATTTTTGACTTCAAAGATTTCTCTGAAGAACAAAAGGTGAAGTTGGTGGCCATTAGGCTTAAGGGTTATGCATCGTTATGGTGGGAGAATTTGAAGCGAGGAAGAGTACTATAAGGAAAGAGGCCTATCCGGTCTTGGGAAAAACTGAAACGTGAGCTAAAAAAAGGTTTCTTTTGGAAAGTTATAAACCTTTTAGACAAGCAGATTAGACAGTGGAGGATTACATTCGAGAGTTCGAACATTTGATGCTAAAGTGTTATGTGGTGGAGCCAGAGGAGCAAACTATTGCACGGTTTTTAGGGGGACTCAGGAGAGACATAGCTGATGTCGTTCGGCTACAACAATTTTGGACATTTAATGATGTTCGAAAGCTAGCGCTGAATCTTGAGCAACAACACAAGAGCTTAACAAAGTATTCTATGAAGGCCCCTACCAAACCAAACTTTGCCAATCAGGGAGGTTTGAGTTCTTTGTCAAGTTCCAAACCAGATGTTGCTATAAAGGGTGCTTTAACTTCTAAGATCAAAAGGCCACAAGACAGCAAGCCAAGCTATAAGTCGACTAGTGCTAACAATTCTTTGAGGAAGTGTTTCAAGTGCCAAGGTTATGGTCACATAGCATTGGATTGCCCTAACAAGTGAGTAGTGACAATATTTGAAGAGGAACTTGAAGAGGAAGACTTAGCCGAGCATGAAGAGGAAAAAAACCCTGAAGAAGTAATTGAGTATGCTGATGAATGGGAGGTTTTGGTGATTAGAAGGATCCTCCATACAGCCCAAGGTGATATAAACCAATATATGGTAGCAATGATCGTTTTCTAATTTCAGATTTATATAAAAATAAAACAAATTAAAAAGGACCGCGGCCCATTATCTATATGGAGATAAGAACCAACGGTATCAAGAAGTTTGTAGATGCCACACTCAAGAAAAATAAATAAGGTGAATGATAAGTCAATGTTTGAACACCACAAGGTAGAACCTTGATAAGTTCACAAGTTCTATGAAAAGCCAAAGAGAAAATTATCTTAATTTTATTTCAATTCAAGTCTTTTTTTAAAATTACATCAATTGGTTCCTTTTATACTAAAAATATCTAAGACCTAAAAGGGAATAAATATTAGGCAATTAATACCTTACAATCAGGAAAAAAAATGCAAACAAATTTAGGAAACAACTAAAGACTAAAATATAGCAACTAGTTGATTTGTTCTTTATTTGGAAAGTTGAATTTGGGAAACAAATCAACTCTTTATTTGGGGAAAATAAATAAAATAGGGAATATGCTAAAGTAGGAAATATGCTGAAATTGGATTCTCCTCCAACCATACGTCACCCAAAAAATAGGAAATATGCTGAAATTCGGACTGCTAAGCTCAAGTCTTCGAGCAATAAGATAGATGGCCGAATTTAGACTTGTTGTGATATGTTTCGGAGGACAAGGTCTTCATAGCATCTGTAAAGCTTGTCTTGGGATTTCCGAAAAAGTATTATAATAGACGATCCGACTTCAGATACTCTCTATAGAGGTCCACGAAGTTTAGCCCGGATTTGGTCTTCATATGGGCCGAATTTGAACTTTAACAACTCGGAATCAGCCCATCATTTAATGCTTCTTTCATCCTTTTGCCTCCTTTTAATTGGCCCAATAAGAATATACAATGGTTCCTTTGGTGATGCTTCTTAATTCTCATCACTAGGTGAAGAAGAGCCATGGTAGAGGAATAACATCTTCCATACAAGATGTACTTCGTTTGGCCGAGTTTGCAATGTGATTATAGATGGAGGAAGTTGTACCAATGTGATGTCCGAGGAGATGGTTCAAAAACTGAAACTTGATATTGAGCCTCACCCTCATCCTTACAAGATCCAATGGTTCCAACAGGGTGGTGGGATAAAGGTGATAAAGAAATGTTTGGTAACTTTTTCTATCGGTAAAAATTACAAGGATGAAGTTTGGTGCAACGTAGTGCCAATGGACGCGTGCCATCTTTTATTGGGAAGACCATGGCAATATGACAGAAAGGTGGTACATGCGGCTTCAACAATACTCATTCCTTCATCAAAGATAAAGTTAGGATCATTTTAGCCCCATCAAAACTAGATGATAAAAACAACACTCAAAAGGGGGAAGGTAGCGCATTTCTTACCGGTTCTCAAATTGGGAATGTTATTTCCAAGGAGAAAGATTCATTGGTTTTGTTTGTTATGGAGGAAAACATGTCTCATTTTGAAGAACAACATGTTTTGGTTCGGCCTCTACTTGAGGAATTCTGTGATGTAGTGCTCGAAGAAATTCCCCATGGCCTTCCACCTATGAGGAACATTCAGCATCGTATCGATCTCGTACCGGGAGCTTCCTTACCAAACAAAGCCACATATGGATTGAACCCAACACAACAAGCTGAGTTGCAAAGGCAAGTTGATTACTTGATACTTAAATGATTAATCCAAGAAAGTATGAGCCCTTGTGCCGTTCCGGCTCTATCGGTTCCTAAGAAGTATGGATCGTGGCACATGTGTGTGGACAGCCGAGCTATTAACAAGATCACAATCAAGTATCGGTTTCCCATTTTGCGGCTTGATGATCTTTTAGACCAGCTCCATGGTGCCATGATTTTCTGCAAAATTGATTTGAGAAGTGGATACCACCAGATTCGAATGAGAAAAAGAGATGAATGGAAGACCGCTTTCGAGGCTAGTAAGGGGTTGTACGAATGGCTGGTTATGCCATTTG
This sequence comes from Dipteronia dyeriana, assembly GCA_032871835.1. Classification (NCBI taxonomy): domain Eukaryota; kingdom Viridiplantae; phylum Streptophyta; class Magnoliopsida; order Sapindales; family Sapindaceae; genus Dipteronia; species Dipteronia dyeriana. Next base: position 62,195,238 of record CM065301.1, read on the forward strand.
TCCTATCAAATGCACCAATACTTTTGAAACAAATATTATGGTATGTATAATATTAATCTAGAGGGATGGGGGTAAATAGATTTTATACAAATTTACCCAATTTTCGTTGAAGGTCAAGATTACGAAAATACCTCTAGCTAATTAAAACAAAATAACAAGTGTAAAGATTGCGGAAATAGTAAAGACACTTGAGATATACGTGGAAACCCTCCAAATAGGAAAAACCACGGGCTGTTAAGTGCGCCACACTCGAACAACGAATCCACTAATGATAGAGGCGTTACAACCTACTCCCGGTAAATAACCCACTACCACTACCACTACCTAATCCCGGTATTAAGTGGACCTAGTCCAATTTGCTTACGCTTGAAGCAACCTACTCTCGGATGCAACGCAAGACTTACTTCTCTTCAATGAAGAGATAAACACCCTATGTGAATATATAATGATATTCAAATAACAAACAAGGCTAGCATACCTTATATGCTTATCTAGAATTATGTGATGGCAATATATGCAATCCTAGATATCAAGAGCTAAATGACATGTCATAAAGCTTAGCTAAACATAGAACAAGCAATCCTATGAAGCTATCATAAAAGCCATATCAACACATGTTGTCATCAAGGATGGCAAGGACTATAATGCAAGGACTATAATGCAATCACTTAATGCAATTAATGAGTCCCAATCAACAATGTCTAAATGCAATGCATAGAGACTTAGCAAGAAGGGCAAATATGTCCTAAATTCAAGCTATCAACAAACAAACCAATCATGCAAAGGAACTCATAAATAGATGCAATGAATGAAGTCCTAGCATTTAATCAACTAATAAATGCAATAAAAACATCATCTTGGAAAACATGAACAAATGACAAAGATGAGATTTTTGTTCAACTTACCAAGTCAATCAAAGATGAAGACCCATGCCTAAAGATGCTCAATAATGCATGAAGGATTATGGGTTTTGGGTTTGGAGAGTTAAAGAATAACTCTTGGAGCTTCTCTCTCAAAGCAAATACTTTCTCACTCTAAAAAATGGTTTGAAAGCTCTGAAAAACTAGTGAGGAAGAAGATGGGACATAAATATGAGCCCTAGAACAAAACTACATCGTTTTGAAAAATGCCTAAAATTTACACACTGCACTGGTGAACTACGCTGGTTGACAAGCGCCACACCAGCGCACACCTACTGTCCAAGGGGCACTGGTGAGGGCGCTTGTGGACTGGCACAGCCGCAACAGCGCAACTACCCGAGATTCGAGTGACCCAAAACATGACCAAACGACATCCAAACCTTTCGTATAATATACCGTTGGAAAGGTATGGAAGTATAATTTCTATTCCAGTTTATAAAACTTGATTTGGATGTCTATATAAAATTTTATGGCCATTTAAGTGACCAAAGATCAGAAACGGACAACAACAGAGATGCCCTATTTTTGTGGTCACTTTGGAGATTTCAAAACCAATCCAAACGGCCATGAAATATTACGAATAATATACCGTTGGAAAGGTATGGGTCAAAAAAATTTAAAACTCATTTTGAATTATTTTATAAAAAGATATTGTCATAAGACCATACAAAGGTCAGTTTTGAAAAATATTTAAATCATTGAAATCTACTTTTTGAAACTAGACACCTTACTCCACATAACCAAACCAAGAGAAGAATACGACATTCTCAAATGGTCACTCAATGCGCTAAAACAAGCACACCATCGTGCAAGTGCGAACAACACACAAAACCACACTATGAATGCACATAGACAACAATGAAGCACGCATGCATAACAAATCAAATGCAAGTAAGTGTGTGTGTGAGCAACACATAATGCATGTCAATACAAATGCAAAGATGTGATCAATATAAACATGCAAGAAGAGTTATCAAAACATGAATACAAACTCATATAAACACACAACATATATGAATAAGAAATATGCATGAGTTATGAGTGTGTGCAACTATATCTCTTCAAAGCAAGTAAGCATAAGAAATATACCTTTGGTGCTTCTTCTCTTGAGGTCTTGAGAGCCTAAGCTACCATTACATAAATCCCCAAAAAATGTGGTTTGTTCACGAAATAAGCCAATCAATAAATGAGGACTTTACAACTTTTATGAGGCTAATGACACACCTTTTTAAGCCATTCATGGGCGAGTTTGATATAGTTTATTTTGATGACATTTCGGTGTATAGAAGATCTAAGGAGGAGCATGTGAAACACCTACGTAAAGTGTTCAGCACTTTGAGAGAGCAACAACTTTATGCTAACCTCACGAAGTGTCACTTTTTTACTGATCAGGTGGTTTTCTTGGGCTTTGTTGTTTCTAGTGCAGGTATTAAGGCTGATCAAAACAAAGTTGAAGCCATTTTAAGTTGGCCAGTCCCAAAGACTATTTTTGACATCCGGAGTTTCCATGGAATGGTGTCATTCTACCGGAGATTCATCAAAAATTTCAGCAGCATAATTGCTCCTATAACCGAGGGCCTCAAGGGAGGAGTTTTCAAATGGAATCCAGCAGCCCAAGCAAGTTTTGAGCTTATTAAGACCAAGATGACCGAAGCTTCTGTCTTAGCCCTTCCAATCTTTGATGTTACTTTTGAAGTTGATTGTGATGCTTCAAATATTGGAATTGGAGCAGTACTTGTTAGGTTTTAGTTTGTGTTGGCATTAATTCCATATCAAAATGATGTTTACTTGTAATGATTTAGTTGTTTAGATTCATGATGATTCAAGCTTCAAAGAAGGATGAACAACAAGTCAAAGCAAGTTCTAAGTCTTCAAAGAGACAGGATGCAATTTGATTCTACAAAGGTATACTAAGACCTTATCTTTCTCTTACAAGGCTTAGGCACACAAACACAATTCATACATTTGTGTCCCTGCATCGTTGTGCACCTTTATAGGCATACACATACAATTCATTCATATGTATCCCTACATCGTTGTGCAGCATGTATAACACATTCACACACTTGAAGATGAATGCTCATGCATTGGTATGGAAATAACATGTTTTGGAATATGCATGATTGGAAACTATCTCTATGTAGTTTGCATTCTAGTGTGAATTGTATTTGTGTGTGTATATGTTTGTATAATATGGATATTGAACTTGGATTTAGTCTTAAATCATTCTTGATTGAGTTCCGGTCATTTCGGTTACTCATACTATTGATTTCAATTCCTAAGTCAAAAGATACTACACTTTCAACTCATATTGCATACATTGTCTTCGTATTCGTATATCGAGTCGAATTATTATTTTTTGGATTGAGTATCTTATATTTCCATGTCCATGTGAGAGTTACATTTTGTAATCCGTAAACGGATTCAAATTCCGAGTTTAGAGGCAGGAGAACGGTCGAAGAACGTGAGGGAAGTGCAAGGGGATTGCATCATGGCCGAAGGCCATGAAGGTGTGCAAGCCCGAGATGGCGCGTGGCCATCTCGACCGCACAACCTTGCTGCCCCGAGATTCCCATGCGCCATCTCGGGGGAGCAATATCAAAGGAGGGAAATTTTGTCCATTTGCTCATTTCTTTCCCTCCTTTCCTTTATAAACTCTTTCCCTCTCACTTTTCATTCTAAGAAGAAATTCAAACTAGTGTGTAGAAATTCTCTCTACATTTTCTCACCTTTCAAACACCATAACTTCTTCATTTGAACTTCGATTTGAGTGATTCGAAGTTGAGAGTGTTTATATATTCATCCTCCATTTTTTATCTGAAGGTTTGAGTGAATTTTCTTGCTGTTTTTAGAGTCTAAACACACAAAAACGGGATTGTACCTAAATTAACTAAGGTATTGATTTTCTCTCAAAGTTTTCTTTTAAAACTTGGTCAATTGCCTTGGGTTTTCTTCTTCAACATATATTTGTATATTGTGAGTGTTTTGATTTGAGTTTTGAACTCTTTCAAAGCTAGGTTGAGTTTCAATTGAAATCATTCATGTTGTGTTAGGTTTTGATTTTGCCTATGTTTCACATGTTTGGGATTGTACTGTGCTAGCTTTGATTCTAGGACTATTTGATGATCATTGATTGATTGATTTTGTGAAAAATAGTTCCTCACATGTATTAGGCTCTATTGGCCAAATTCTCACATAATACATGTGTTTATGTTCTTTGGAGCTATTCATGTGTTTTGTTGAATCTATGATTAGGAATATGCTCTAGAACTTTAGCTTAAATCTAATTGACTTTGTCATATGATTTTAGCATGTTTTTGGCTTGTGTGATTTAAACTTGATCTTGTGATTTATTGAACATATCTTGTGATTCAAGTTTAGATCTATGCATGTATCTAGGTTATGATTAATATTGAACATATCTTACATGATCTAGATTGATTATACATGCATGATTGACTAGACTACAAGTGATTTGTGCATTCATGCTCATGTCTAGTATTTTCCATAAGATGTGTTGATCATAGCATCCTATGTTGCGTGCTTGTTTGCGTTTTGCATTCATGATCACCTAAATGCCTTAAGAGAAGGAAGTCTTAACAATAGGTGTGAGACCTATGGTGTTGAGCAAGAAGTCTTGGCAAGAGGTGTGAGACCTTGGATTGTCAAGCAAGGAAGTCTTGACTAGAGTTGGGAGGACTCGGATAGTCGAGCAAGAAGTCTTGCCTAGGGTCGTGAGGATCCGGATAGGTGAGCGAGGAAGTCTTGACTAGAGTCGTGAGGACTTAGTTAAGCAAGAAGTCTTGCCTTGGGTCATGAGGATCCGGATAAGGTGAGCGAGGAAGTCTTGACAAGAGGTGTGAGGCCTCGGATTGTTGAGCATAGGGCGACAACTTCTAGAGTAGGATATAAGGGTAGTTTCTAGGTGAAGTGGTCACTTGAGAGATTGTACTTGTCTTATCCACTAGTGGATTTTGTTTTCCAGTGGCTGCTAGCCCGTGGATGTTCCTCTTCGGAAGTTTACCATGTTATATCTTGTGTCAACTTTTCTCTATCCCTATCTCTCTTGTATTAGTGTTGTGGATAGAACTTTTTATGTAAGTTGACTTCCTTTCTATAATATAGATTGTGTATGTTACAATTACTTGTTTGTATCACACTTTACTTGTCTTTATATATTGATTAATTGTCTTTAATTAATATATATATTGTGATACAAGCAATCTAGAGGGACAAACTTTTGTTTGTTTCTAAGGGAGTCGAAAAAGGTGTCTAACCTATTCACCCCCCCCCCCCCCCTCTAGGTTAGCCTTGAGCATTTAACTGTGTTTGTATTTTCAATACTTAGTCAAGAGGGGTGACCAATTGCCTATTTTAGTGAGAAGCTTAATGAAGCTAGACGGAAGTATTCCATATATGAGAAGAAGTTCTATGCCATTGTTCTAGCACTTAATCATTGCAGTCATTACTTGTTGCCCAAAGAGTTTGTTTTATTCTCCGATCATGAGGCACTCAAGTATTTGAGCAGCCAACAAAAGCTCAATGCTCGACATGTAAAATGGGTAGAATTTCTTCAATATTTTCAATTTGTGCTTAAACATAAATTTGGAAAAGTTAACCAAGTTGCAGATGCATTTAGCCGGAGACGTGTACTTGTGAATTTTATGCAAGTCAATGTGATTGGATTTGATGTTGTAAAGACCTTGTATGAGAATGATCCAGATTTTTGTTCCATTTGGAAGGCTTGTAAAGGTGGACCAATGAAATCATATTTTCTGCAAGATGACTTTTTGTTTAAGGGTAATCAGTTGTGTGTGCCCTATAGTTCACTTAGAGAAGCCATTATTCGTGAAGCTCATAGAGGTGGTATATCAGGTCACTTTGGACGTGACAAGACTCAACTTCTGGTACAAGAACATTTCTATTGGTTGAAGCTTGTCCAAGATGTAAGCCGCATTGTAAGTCGTTTTGTTACTTGTAAAAAGGCAAAAATGCATGGTAGTAATGTTGGCCTCTATACCCCATTGCCGATTCCTAAAGCACCTTGGGAAGATGTGAGCATGGACTTTGTGCTTGGTTTACCTCGCACTCAACGAGGTAAAGATTCCATCTTTGTTGTTGTAGACATGTTTTCTAAAATGTCTCATTTTATTCCATGTAACAAGACATTGGATGCCACTTATATTGCTGACTTGTACTTTCAAGAGGTTGTCAAGTTGCATGGCATTCCTAGGTCTATTACTTCTGACCGGGATGCTAAATTTTAAAGTCATTTTTGGAAAACACTATGGGGAAAGTTGGGAACAAAATTACAATTTAGTACTTCTCATCATCCTCAAACCGATGGACAGACGGAGGTAGTGAACCGTTCTCTGGGGACTTATTATGGAGTTTAGTGACTAAAAACCTTTTGAGAGTGGGACTTGCTGCTTGTTCAAGCTGAATTTGCCTACAACCGGTCCACTAGCCAAACTACGGGTCGAAGCCCTTTTGAAATTGTTTATGAGATAAATCCGACCAGTCCCTTGGATTTGTCACCGTTGTTTGATCGCACTAATTTAGATTTTCAATTTGGGCTAATTGTTAATGTTTAGATTTTCAATTTGGGCTATTCCAAAGCTAGCATTTATTTCTCTTTTGTTCCCCATGCTTGGAGGGTTGTTCCAAGAGTAGCCTTTCTTGTGTTTCCCAAGCTTGGAGGGTTGTTCCAAGCTTAAATACCCTATTTTCGGATTGTAATGGGGTAGTGAAAGAATGAATAATTTCAGAACCCCCTGAGGTGTTTTTTATCACAAAATTCTTATCTCTTAGGTGGACTTCCAAGAGTGGTGAATTTATTTGATAATTCTATATCTTAGGGTGGTGTTTCATATCCCTAAGTGGTGAATTAGTTTTAAGTTTTCTTTTCATTTCACCTAAAACATTGTTACCTTAACTCCTTTTATTCTTCTATACAGAAACGGCATCAGTTTGTGTGTGCATGTGTGCGTGCGTGCGTGCACACGTGCTTGCATGAATGCATGCGTGCGAGACTACGAGCGTGTAATATTCGTGCATCCATGCATGTGTGCGTGTGTTCGTGTGTATGCATGCATTTGAGCGTTTGTGCATGCGCGCTTGCATTTATGCATTTATACGTACATACGTGTGTGTCTGTGTGTGTGCGTTTGTGCGTACGTGTGTTCCTACGTGCGTGTGTACATGTTTATGTTCATGCATCCTCGGGTGGGTACGTGTGTGCTTGCCCACGAACTTACGTGTTTACGTGCATGTGTGCTAGAGTGAGTGTGATGGTTTGTGTGTGTGTACGTGTGTGCCTACGTGTAAGCGTGGGTGCTTGTGTGCGTGCATGAGTGCATGTATGTGTGCGTGAGTGCGTACACATTTCCGTTTGTGCATCTACTTTGGTAGGTGAATGCGCGTGCGTACGCTTGCGTGCTCACGTATGTGAGTGCATTTATACATGCGTGTGTGCGTGTGTGCACTTGCATACGTGCGTACGTGCATGCGTACCTACGTTCATGCGTGTGTGCATGTGAGAGTGCATGTGTGCACAAGTGCGTGCGAGCGTGCATGCCTGTAGACGTGCATTTGTGTGTGTGCGTGTGTGTATGCAAGCGTGCATACGTGTGAGGGTACGTGCTTGCTTGAGTGTGAGGGTATGCACATACGTGTATTCTTGAGTGAGTCTGCACGTGCGTACGTGCATGCCTCCATGTGTGCATGCCTCCATGTGTGCATGCATGCTTGTGTGTGTTTATGCGTTTGTACTGGCGTGCGTGCATGTGCATGCGTGTGCACGTGTATGCATGCATGCATTTATGTGTGCGTGTATCCGTATATGCATGCATGAGTGCGTGTGAGCTTGTGTGCATACATGTGTGTGTACATACGTGCGTGCATTTTTACATTTGTGCTTGCATGCATTTATGCATGCGTGAGTATATATGTGTATGTGTGTGTGCATACGAGAGTGAGTATGTGTCTATGTGTGAGCGTGTAAGCATGCACGCTTGCATGGGTATATGCATTGCGTGAGTATTTACATGTATTTGTACGTGCGTGCGAGCATGAGTGTGTGTATGTGTGCGTGCAAGCATATGTGTATGCGGCCATGTGTGTGTGTGTATGGCTGTATATGCATGCGTGTGTGTGTGCGAGTGTACGTTGGTACCTGCGTACGTTTGTACAAACGTGAGTGTATGAGTGTAAGTGCATGTGTGTGTGTGTGTGTGTACATGGGTGCGTAAGTGCACGCATATTTACATATGTGTGTGTGTGTGTGCTTATGTGTGTGCATATATTAATGCATGTGTACGTGTGTGCATGCGTATATTTATACGTCCGTGCATGTGTGCATGCATGTGTGTTTACATACGTGCGCGGGTGTGTGCATACAAGCGTGTCTGCATACGTGTGTGTTTATATGCGTACATGTGTATGTGTTTATATACGTGTGAACGAACGTGAGTATGTGTGTACATGCGTACGAGCGTGCATGCATACGTGTGAGCGTGTGTGTAAGCGTGCATATGTGTGTGTGTGAGAGTGCATGTTTACGTGTGCATGCATGTTTATATGTGTGTGTGTACGTGCATGTGTGTGTACGTGTGTGTGTGGATTTGCATACGTAGGCGTGTGTGCATGTGTGTAAGTGTGTGTGTACGTGTGTGTGTATGTACGAGTTTGCATGCGTGTGTGTGCGTGCGTTCATACGTGCATGTTTTGCAGGTTTACATGCTTGCATTCGAGAGTGAGTGTGTGTGCATGCTTACACTTGTGCGTTCATGCATTTGTACCTGTGTACGTGCGAGCTTGTGTGCCTGCATGCTGGCGAACGTGCTCGTAAGAGCGTGTGTGGGTGGGTACATACGTGCGTATGTGTGTGTGTATGTGTGCAAGCTTGTATGCATTCATGCTTATGTGCTTGAGTGTGTGCCTGGGTGTATGCTTACTAGCTTATGTGCTTACGTGTGTGCGTGCATGTTAACGTGCGTACGTGCGAGTGCGAGTGCGAGTGTGTATGTGTGTGTGTGTGTGCGTGCGTGCATGCTTATATGCCTGCGTGCAAGTGTGAGTGTGTGTGCGTCTGAGTGCATGTTTACGTGTGTACGTGTGAGTGTGTGTGTTTATGTACATGTGAGTGTGTGTATGTGTATGTGTGTGTGCGTGTTTACGTGTGTACTTACATGCTTGAGTGTTTGTATATGTGTGTGTACGTAAGAGCGTATGTGCTTGCATACGTGCATGTGTCCGCGTGTGCATATGTAGGTGTGTGCCTGCATGTTTATGTAAGTGTGTGCCTGCGTGCGTACATACATGGATGCGTTCATGCGTGCACGTGTGCCTGTACACATGCGTTCATTTACGCTAATGTGCATGCGTGTGTGCGTGTGTGCGTGAGTGCGTGAGTGCGTGAGTGCATGTGTTGGTACGTGCATGTGAGAGTGTGTGTGTGCTTGTAAGCATTCATGCATCCATGCTTACTTGCGTGTGTTCGTGCGAGTGTGTGTGCGTTCGTGCTTCTGCGCATGCGTGCATGTGTTCATGAGTGCGTGCTTGTATTTATGCATGCTTTTTTGTGTGTGTGTATGTGTGCGTGTGTTTCTTTGTGTGTGCGTATATGTGTGCCTATGTTTGTACATGCTAGCGTGTGTGAGTGTGCCCCTGCTTGCACGTGTGTGTCCGTGCACATATGTGTGCGTGCGTTTGTGCTTGTACTCGTGCGTGCAGTTTTTAGTGCATTTGTGCATGCTTGCATGCGTGCGTGTGTGTATAAATGCATGTGTGCGTTTGTACGTGTCTGTATACGTTTGTGTTTAGTTATGTGCATGAGTGCATGTGTGTTTACTTGCGTACTCATGAACATGAGTGTGTGTTTATGTGTGTGTGCATGCGTGAGTGTGCGTGTGTCTTCGTGTGTGCATGTGCGTGTGTGTGTGCCTGCGTGCATGGATGTGTGTTTGAGGATTTATATGCGTGTCCGTAAGCGTGAGCGTGAGTGTGTGTATGTGTTTGCACTTGTGTGTTCATGTATTTGTGCATGCATGCACGCGTTTGTGCTTGTTTCTGTGTGTGTGAGCTTGTATGTGTGCATACGTGTGCACGTGCACGTGCTAGCGTGTGTTGTTGGGTACGTGTGTGTGTATATGTGAATGTGTACGAGCTTGTGTGGGTGGGTACGTGTGTGTGTATGTGTGCATGTGTGTGAGCTTATGTTTGTACGTGCGTGCTTGCGTGTGTGCCTGCATGCGTGCGTGCGTGCGAGCTTGAGTGCGTGCGTGCGTGGGTGCGTGCGTATATGCATGCATGCTAGCACGCATGCTTGCGCACGTTATTTTGTGCATGCGTGTGTTAATACATTTGTGCATACATGTGTTCATGTGTTTATGCATACGTGTATGTGTGCGTGGGTGCGGGGGAGAGTGCATGCACGCGTGCTTACATGCATGCATGCTTGCGAGAGTGCGTGTGTGCAAGAATTCATGCGTCCGCGCATGTGTGCATGTGTTCATCCTTACGTGCATTTGTTTTCACGTTAACGCATGCGTACGTGCGTGTATGGGTGTGTGCCTACGTGTGTTTGTGCATACTTGTGTGCCTGCGTGTGTGGGTGAGTGCTTACGAGCATGTGTGCGTGTGTGTGCTCCTACTTGCATGTATTTTTTATGTACGCTCATTTGTGCGTGCTTAAGTACATTTGTGCATATCTGCATGTGTGTGTGTTTACGTGTGTGTGTGTAAGAACGTTAGTGTGAGTGTGAGTGTGAGTGTGCGTGCATGCGAGCAAGCGTGCGTGCGTGCGTGCGTGCGTTCTTACGTGCGTGCGTGTTTACGTGCTTGCGTGTGAGTATGTGTGTGTTCGTGTGTGTGTGTGTGTGTGTGTGTGTGTGTGTGTGTGTGCATGAATGTGCGTATGTGTGTATGTGTGTGCATGCGTGTGCGTGTGTGCATATGTGCCTGTGTGTGTGTATGCGTGCGTGTGTGTATGCCTGCGTGTGTGTATGTGTGCGTGCATGTATGTGTGTTCGTACGTGTGCTTGCGTGCGTGTGTGCGTGTGTGCGTGCGTGTGTGTGTGTGTGTGCCGGTGTGCTTGTATGCGTGAGTTTGTGCGTGTATGCATGCATGCCCGCGTGTGTATGTGTTTTTACATGCATGCGTACGAGTGTGAGTGTGTGTGCGTGTGTACACTTGTGCATGAGTGCATTTATGTATGCGTGTGTGCGTTTGTGTGTGTGTGCCTAGGTGCGTGCGAGCTTGTGTGCCTGTGTACGTGCATGCGTGCGTGCACGTGCGAGCGTGCTTGGGTGGGTACGTGCGTGCGTATGTGTGTGCGAGCTTGTGTGCATATGTACGAGCGTGCACGCTTGCGTGTGTGCCTGCGTGCGTGCATGTGTGTACGAGCTTCTATGCTTACGTGCATGAGTGTGAGAGTGCGTGTGTGCGCTCGTGCTTGGGTTGGTGCATGTGTGCATATGTGCCTGAGTGCTTACGGGCGTGCGTGCGTGCGTGCGTGCGTGCATGCTTCCGTGTGTGCATGCATGTGTGCGTGAGTGTGTGTGTGCATGTATGCGTGAGTTCTTTTTTGCATGCATGAGTGCTTGAGTGTGTGCGTGCGTGCGTGCGTGCGTGAGTGAGTGTGTGTGCCTACGCATTTAATGAAGGGTTGATTATGAGTTGCTAAAGTCCAAATTCGGCCAAATTCTGCCAAATCCGGGATGAACTTCGTGGACCTCTACATAGGGCATATAAGGTCGGATCGTCTATTATAGTATGTTTCCGGACAGCCCAAGACAAGCTCTACAAATATTGTTAAGCCCCTTCCTCCGAAACAGATCACAACAAGTCTAAATTCGGCCATCTATATTATTGTGAAAAGGTTTGAGCTGAGGAGTTCGAATTTCAACATATTTCCTATATTTCCTATATTTTGGGCGACGTATGATTGGAGGAGAAATCTAATTTCAGTATAATTCTTATTTCAGCATATTCCTTATTTTATTTATTTTCCCCAAATAAAGAGTTGATTTGTTTCTCGAATTGAACTTTCCAAATAAGGAACAAATCAACTAGTTGCTAGTTTTTTAGTCTTTAGTTCTTTCATAAATTTGTTTGCATTTATTTTCCTGATTGTAAGGAGTTAATTGTCGAATATTTATTCCCTTTTTAGGACTTAGATATTTTAGTATAAAAGGGAACCAATTGTTGTAATTTTAAGATAAGACTTGAATTGAAATAAAATTGAGAGAATTTTCTCTTTGGTTCTTTATAGAACTATGAACTTATCAAGGTTCTACCTTATGGCGTTCAAACATTGACTTATCACTCACCTTCTATTTTGTTGTTGAGTGTGGCGTCTACAACCTTCTTGATACCGATGGTTCTTATCTCCATATAGATAATGGGTCACGGTTCTTTTTATTTTCTTTGTTTATAAACTTGAATTAGAAAATGATCCTTGTTACCATATATTGTTTTTGGGTCTAACTGTTCTTGGTAAGGTTCATATCATACGTGTGCTCGTACGTGCGTGGGTGCATGCATTCGTATGTGTGTGCGTACGTGAGTGCATAAGTGCATGCGTGAGTGCATTTATTTATGTTTACGTGCGTGTGAGCTTACGAGCTTTTGTGTGTGTGTGCGTATGTGCTTACGTGCATGTGTAAGTGCGTGCGTGAGTGTTTATGCATGCGCGTGTGTGATCAAGAGCGTGGGTGAGTGAATGCATAAGAGAGTACGTACGTGCATGCACGTGTGCGTGCATTTTGTGAGTGCGTGTGCCCCTGCATTCGTATGCATGTGTGCGTGCATTCGTGCGTCCGTGCATGCGTGCTTGTGATCGTGCGAGCATTTATGGTATGTTTGTGTGTGTGTGCGCGCGTGCAAACATGTGTGCCTGTGTACATGCGTGAGCCCCTACGTGTGTGCGCGCGTGTTTGCGTGTGTGTGTATGTGCATGCTTGCACACGTACGTGTATTTATGCATGCTTGCTTATGTGTGTGCATACTTGCGTTTCTGCATGCGTGTGTGTTTACATGCGTGCGTGCGTTTGTGTTTAAGTGTGTGTGTACCAATATGAGTGTGTACCAATATGAGTGTGTGTGTGTGTGTGTGTGTGTGTACGTGTATGGGTGTACGTGCGTTTGCGTGTGCGTGTGTGCATTTGTGCGTGTGTGCGTGTGTGTGCGTGTGTGCGTGTGTGCGTGTGTGCATGTTTATGGGTTTACAAGCGTACGCACGAGCGTGAGTGTGTGTGCATGCTTGCACTTGTGCGTTCATGCATTTATGCCTGTGTGAGTGCGTACGAGCTTGTGTGTGTGCTTGCGTGCGTGGGTGGGTACTCACATGCTTATGTATGCATGTGTGCGAGCTTGTGTGTGTACGTGCTTATGTGTGTGCCTACGTGCATGCGTGCGAGCTTGAATGCGTGCGTGTGTGCGTTCGCATGTGAGTGTGCACTTGGGTACGTGCGTGTGTTTATGCAATTGCTTTTGTACGTGCATGCATTCGTACATTTTCTGCATTCGTGTGTGTGTGTGCTTGCTTAGGAGCGTGCGTGCGTGTTTACGTGCACACGTGCTTACGTGCATGCATACGTGTCAGAATGTGTGCATGCATGCGTGCAAGTATTCATGTGTCCGTTCATGCGTGCGTGCATACATTTTATGCGTTTGCGTATGCTTGCACGCTTGCATGCATGCATGTGTGTGTGTGTGCTTGAGTACGTGTGTGCCTGCGTGCGTGGGTGAGTTCGTATGAGCGTTTATGCATGTGCTCATACGTGCTTATGTGTGCGTGTGTGCATGTGTGCATGTTTATGGGTTTACATGCGTACGCACGAGCGTGAGTGTGTGTGCATGCTTGCACATGTGCGTTCATGCATTTATGCATGCGTGAGTGCGCTTGCGTGCGTGGGTGTGTACTTACATGCTTATGTATGCATGTGGGCGAGCTTGTGTGTGTACGTGCTTGTGTGTGTGCCTACGTACATGCGTGAGCTTGAATGCGTGCGTGTTCGCGTTCGTATGTGAGTGTGCTCTTGGGTACGTGCGTGTGTTTGTGCACTTGCTTTTGTACGTGCATGTGTTCGTACGTTTTCTGCATTCGTGTGTGTGTGTGCGTGCTTTGGAGCGTGCGTGCGTACGTGCGTACGTGCACACGTTCGTACGTGCACACGTGTTTATGTGCATGCATATGTGTCAGAATGTGTGCATGCATGCGTGCAAGTATTCATGTGTCCGTGCATGCATGCGTGCATACATTTTATGCGTTTAAGTATGCGTGCACGCTTGCATGCATGCATGTGTGTGTGTGTGCTTGATTACGTGTGTGCCTGCGTGCGTGGGTGAGTTCGTATGAGCGTTTATGCATGTGCTCATATGTGCTTGTGTGTGTGTGTGTGCGTACATACGTGCGTGTTTATGTGCTTACGTGCTTACGTGTGAGCGCGTGTGTGAGCGTGCGTGTGTGCTTGTGTGCTTGTGTGCTTGTGTGCTTGTGTGCTTGTCTTGTGTGCTTGTGTGCTTGTGTGCATGTGCATGCGTGTGTGTGTGTGTGTGCATGTGCATGCGTGTATGTGTGTGCATGCGTGTGTGTGTGTGTGTGTGCATGTGTGTGTATGTGTGAGTGTGTATGTGTGTGTGTGTGCACGTGGGTGTGGGTGTGTGTGTGTGTGTGTGTGTGTGTGTTCATACGTGTGTGTGCTCTTGTGTATGTGTATTTGTGTGTGTGTGTGTGTGTGTGCGTGCGGGTGTGCGTGTGTGTATGTGTGTGCATACGTGCGCACACGTGTGTGTATTTTTACATGCGTGCAATAGTGTGTGTGTGTGTGTGTGTGTGTGTGCTTACGTGCATGTGTGAGTGCGTGCGTGAGTGTTTATGCATACGCGTGTGTGGGCACGAGCGTGGGCGAGTGAATGCATGAGAGAGTACGTACGTGCATGCACGAGTGCGTGCATTTTGTGAGTTCGTGTGCCCCTGCATTCGTATGCATGTGTGCGTGCATTCGTGCGTCCGTGCACGCATGCTTGTGATCGTGCTAGCATTTGTGGTATGTTTTTATGTGCTTGTGTGCATTCGTGCAAACATGTGTGCCTGCGTACATGCGTGAGCCCCTACGTGTGTGCGTGCGTGTTTATGTGTGTGTATGTGCATGCTTGCACACGTACGTGTATTTATGCATGCTTGCTTACGTGTGTGCATGCGTGCGTGTCTGCATGCGTGCATGTTTACATGCGTGCGTGCGTGTGTGTTTAAGTGCGTGCGTACCAATGTGAGTGTATGTGTGTGTGTGTGTGTGTGCGCGTGTGTACGTGTATGGGTGTACCTGCGTGTACATGTGTGTATATACGTTTGTGCGTTTGTGCGTGTGTGCGTGTGTACGTGTGTGCATGTGTGCATATTTATGGGTCTACATGCTTACGCACGAGCGTGAGTGTCTGTGCATGCTTGCACTTGTGCGTTCATGCATTTATGCCTGCGTGAGTGCGTACGAGCTTGTGTGTGTGCTTGCGTGCATGGGTGGGTACTTGCATGCTTATGTATGCATGTGTGCTAGCTTGTGTGCGTACGTGCTTGTGTGTGTGCCTACGTGCATGCGTGCTAGCTTGAATGCGTGCGTGTGTGCGTTCGCATGTGAGTGTGCGCTTGGGTACGTGCTTTTGTGCATGCATGCGGTTGTACGTTTTCTGCATTCGTGTGTGTGTGTGTGTGCGTGCTTAGGAGCGTGCATGCGTACGTGCACACGTGCACACGTGCACACGTGCACACGTGCACACGTGCTTACGTGCATGCATACGTGTCAGAATGTGTGCATGTATACGTGCAAGTATTCATGTGTCCGTGCATGCGTGCGTGCATACATTTTGTGCGTTTACGTAAGCGTGCACGCTTGCATGCATGCATGTGTGTGTATGTGCTTGAGTACGTGTGTGCCTGCGTGCGTGGGTGAGTTCGTACGAGCGTTTATGCATGTGCTCATACGTGCTTGTGTGTGTGTGTGCGAACATGGGTGCGTGTTTACGTGCTTACGTGTGAGCGTGTGTGTGTGAGAGTGCGTGTGTGCTTGTGTGCTTGTTTGCTTGTGTGCATGTGCGTGCGTGTATGTGTGTGTGCATGCGTGTGTGTGTGTGTGTGCGTGCGCATGTGTGTTTATTTATGTATGTGTATGTGTGTGTGTATGTGTGTGTGTGTGCTTGGGTGTGGGTGTGTGTGTGTGTGTGTGTTCATGCGTGTGTGTGCTCTTGTGTATGTGTGTGTGTGTGTGTGTGTGTGCATGCGGGTGTGCGTGTGTGTATGTGTGTGCATACGTGCGCACACGTTTGTGTATTTTTACATGAGTGCAATAATGTGTGTACGTGTGTGCACTTGTGCTTGTGTGTTTACATGCGTGCGTGTTTACGTGCTTACGTGTTAGCATGTGCGTGTGAGCGTGCGTGTGTGCTTGTGTGCTTGTGTGCATGTGCGTCCGCGTATATGTGTGTGTGCATGCGTGTGTGTGTGTGTTTGTGTATGTACATGTGTTTGTATTCATGTGTGTGTGTGTGTGTGGGGGGGGGTGGGTGTATGTGTGTGCGTGTGTGTGTTCATGCGTTGGTGTGCTCGTGTGTATGTGCGTGTGTGTGCGTGCGGTTGTACGTGTGTGTGTGCATGTGTGCATGCGTGCGGGCACATGTGTGCATTTTTACATGCGTTCATTAGTGTGTGTGTGTGTGTGTGTGTGTGTGTGTGTGTGCGTGCACTTGTGCATGCGTGCATTTATGCCTGCATGTGTGTGTTTGAGCCTGTGTGCCTGCGTGTGAGCTTGTGTGCATGCGTGTGTGCGTGTGTGCACGTGCGAGCGTGCATGGGTGGTACGTGCGTGCTTATATGTGTGTGTGTGTGCGAGCTTGTGTGAACGCTTGCGAGCGAGTGTGCGTGCATGCGAGCTTCTGTGCGTGCGTTCATGAGTGTGAGAGTGCGTGCGTACACGCATGTGTGGGTTGGTGCGTACCTGTATGCACGCATGCTAGCGCGTATGCGTGTGCCCGTGCTTATGCCCGTGCGTGCACGTGTGTGTGCATGCATTTATGCATGCTTGTGTGCTTGTGTACATGCGTCTGTGCACGCGTGCAAATGTGCGTGTGTGCATGCATGCGTGTGTATGTACGTGTTTACATGCCTGCTTACGAGTATGCGTGTGTACTTGAGTGCGTACGAGCTTCCGAGCGTGTGTGAATGCTTGTGTGCAATCATGCGTGTGCGTGTGCATACGTGCGTGCGTGTGTTCGTGCATGTGTTCGTGCGTTTGTGTATGCGTGCGTGCGTGCATGCGTCTGTACTTGCGTGCGTGCGTGCTTGCTTGCGTGTGTTCGTGCATGTGTTCGTGCGTTTGTGTATGCGTGCGTTCATGCTTGTGCGCGTGCGTGCATGTGTGCGTGCATACGTGCTTACGTGCTTCCATGTATGCATGTGTGTGTGCGTGAGTGTGTGCTTGCTTACGTGCGTTAGTTCTAATTTTAGATTCCTATTTTTTTTAGGTTAAATAATCCACAGTACTCGGTCAATTCATATATGCTTTATATTATGTGATGATAAAAAGCATTGTCATGTATACGTATGTCATTTAGATTAGATGTGCCTACACAAATATATTTGATATGTCATACATGTATCATAGTCTGATATTTTATATATATTTTTTAATGTGATTAAAATGGGTAAATACAAAAATTGGCTATGAAAATGGGATTAGTTTTTTAATTGTTAATAAACTTGGTAATTCTCATTTATATTAATCTAGTTATTAAAGAGTTTAATAAGTTAGATTAATAGAGTCATTTATAGTAATTAGGATTAATTTGATTAAATGCCTAATTATAAATTAACCGAATATTGTGTTAGAGTTTTAATAGTTAAAACTTGGTAAACATTTTCATAATAATCCGAGCTTAGTAAATAGTTTACAAAGGCTTAGATTATTCACTAATCGATTAGATTTTTAATTGTTAAAAATCACTAATAATTTATTAGTTAATTAGAACTTGTTTCAAATAATGAATTAGTTAATGCACTAGATAACTTGATTAAAGTTAGCCGTTTGATCCAATAGAGTCTAGGTCCATTAACGGATAATAGAATACCCTAGTTTTAAAATAGTGAGTGGAAAAGGGATATATGACATATATATCCCACGGTCTCCATCATTAGTTCAACACCGTGGAATCCGAGTGGGTCCTCGTGAAGGCTTTGTTTTCGTCCTCACTAAGGAGGGTTTCCACAAAGGTCAATACCAAGGTAAGCTTCCTAACGGATAGGATTTTTGAGGGTATTTTGGGATTGATCGACCCCGAGGCGGCAATTCTCGAGTTAAGATCGTGAGATCTGAAATGGTGGGTTACACTCACGAAGGTTTTGATTAAGTTTGTTAATTAAAAACCTGACTGAATAAACGATAGTTGAATGATATGGAATAAGAGTTATTCTAGAATATCATTTGATTGAGAATGTTTCGGTCCAACATGCAAAGATTTGACCGACCCTAAGGCGGCACTTTTTTGTGGTATGTTGGATTGTCATGGTATAGTAACTATTTTTTGGGGTAGTTCTAGTTCGATAAACATGTTCATGCATCATGTTTAAATTTATACCAAAACACCCGCACTTGTTTTAAATAAATGACTGAATGAATGTTTTATTTATTTCAGCAATGTCTTCTGCATTACTTCAAATTCTCGCAAACGATAAATTAACTGGTGATAACTACACAAAGTGGAAACTTAATATTAATGCAATTTTGGTCACCAAAGACCTCAAGTTTGTGCTTACGGAGGAATGTCCTCCTGTGCTTACGGAGGAATGTCCTCCTGTGCCTACTGCCAATGCCACATGAACTGTTCGTGAGGCATACCAGCGATGGGTATCATCTAATGAGAAGGCCCGAACATATCTGTTGGCATATATGACAAACGTGCTTGTCACAAAGCACAAAGCAATGACTTCAGCATTTGAAATCATGGAGTCATTGCAAGCTACGTTCGGGCAGCCCTCGGAGCAAAAGCGACATGAAGCTGTTCGTTCCGCTATGCTCGCTCTCATGAAGGAAGGAACGTCAGTTCAGGAACATGTCCTGAGCATGATGTCCTACTTCAACACGACAAAAATCAATGGCAGGGTCATTGACGAACCCTGTCAGGTGAGCATCATACTGATAACTCTTCTGAAGAGTTTCGATCAGTTTAAAAGCAACTACGGGATGAACAAGTCAAAGTTCAGTCTTACACAGCTGCTCAATAAGCTTGCTACCTTTGAGTCCTTGATTAAGGACAACAAAGGAAAGACCGGTGAGGTAAATGTTGGCGAACCATCTTCCTCTAATAATAAGAAGAGGAAGAGGTCCGCTGGGAAAGCAAAAGGAAAGCCCAAACCCAAGAAAGCCCAAAGCAAAAAGAATGGCACCTTCACTAACCAAGACAAAGGAAAATGTTTCCATTGTAACAAGGTCGGGCACTGGAAGAGGAACTGTTCTCAGTATCTGAAGGAGGTAGCCAAGAAGAAAAAGATGAAAGGTAAATATGATTTACTTGTTCTTGAATCTTGTTTAGTGGAAGATGATTCTTCACCCTAGATAGTTGATTCGGGGGCCACTAATCATGTTTGTTCTTTTTTACAATGGACTGATGCTTGGACATAGCTAGAGGAGGGAGCTTTCTCAATGCGTGTAAGGTCGGGGGATGTATCAGCCAAAGCAGTGGGAGCAATAAGATTGCAATTTTGTAATAATAACAGTTTTTTTATTATTAAACAATGTTTTTTATATTCCTGAATTTACACGGAATTTGATTTCCGTTTCTAAGTTGTTAGAACAAAAATATTCTGCTTCTTTTAATAATAAGTTTGTTATTATTTGAAAGAATGATCTGAATATTTGTTCAGGAATTAATGAAAACAATTTGTATGTGTTAAGACCATTAATACATACTACACTGCTCAACACCGAAATGTTTATGGTTGAAAAACCAAAAACTAAACGACATAAGATTTCTCAAGATAATGACACGTATCTCTGGCATCTAAGGCTTGGTCATATCAACCTTGACCGGATAGACAGATTAGTAAAAAGTGGACCTTTAAGTGAGTTAAAGGTTGGCACCTTACCTGTCTGCAAATCTTGTATGGAAGGTTAGATGACTAAGAGACCTTTTACTGGAAAAGGGCTTAGAGCTAAAGAACCGCTAGAGCTTATACATACAGACGTTTGCGGACCGATTAATGTCAAAGCTAGGGGTGGTTATGAGTATTATGTCACCTTTATATATGACTACTCAAGATACGGATACGTCTACCTGATGCAATGAAAGTCGGAAGCATTTGAAAAGTTCAAAGAATTCTGAGCTGAAGTTGAGAATCAATTAGGTAGGACTATCAAGTCTCTACGATCGGATCATGGAGGTAAGTACCTTGACTAAGAGTTTGAAGACTTCATGGTCGAGCATGGGATAGTTTCCCAACTCAAAGCTCCCGGTACACCTTAGCAAAATGGTGTAGTGGAGAGGAGAAATAGAACTCTAATGGAAATGGTGAGATCTATGATTAGTTTCTCATATTTACCAAATTCCTTATAGGGATATGCGTTACAAACAGCGGCATACATTTTGAATGTATTGCCATCCAAACCTATTCCTAAGACTCCCCTAAAGTTGTGGAATGGTCGTAAAGCTAGTTTGTAACATTTCTGCATATGGGGTGTCTAGCACACGTGCTGAAGAACAGAACTGGAAAGCAAGACTCCAAGTCTGTTGTCTACCTATTTGTAGGATACTCCAAGGAGACCAGAGGTGGACACTTCTATAGTCCCCAAGATAACAAAGTATTTGTATCGACAAATGCAATATTTTTTTAGGACAATTACATTAGTGACCATAAACCTCGTTCCAAGATTGTATTAAATAAGTTGGAGCCTGGTGAGACTAGTGCTTCATCAACAAGAGCTATTGATCCACAAACATCTGAGAGTCAGATGGTTCCTGATCAGGATACACTACCACCTAGACATAGTGAGAGGGTTGTGAGACAACCTGAACGCTATTTAGCTATATGTGAAAGACAATGTGTTATCTTTGCTGATAGTATGATGATCCATTGACATTTAAGAATGCAATGGAAGATCCTGATAAAGAGGAATATCTTAAAGCCATGAATCTCGAGATGGAGTACATGTACTCTAACTCAGTCTAGGATCTTGTAGACTTACCGGATGGGGTAAAACCCATTGGGTGTAATGGATCTACAGGAGAAATAGAGGAGTAGAAGGGAAGGTAGAGACCTTCAAGGCAAGGCTAGTGGACAAGGGTTATACCCATAAAGAGAGGGTCAATTATGAAGAGACCTTCTCGCCAGTAGCCATGTTTAAGTCTATTAGGATTCTCTAATCCATTACTGCCTATTTCGATTATGAAATTTGGTAAATGGACGTCAATACTACATTCTTGAATGGCAATCTTGATGAGAGCATCTATATGATGCAACCAGAGGGATTCGTGTCTCCAAATCAAGAGCAAAAGGTTTGCAAGCTGTAAAGGTCCATCTATGGACTTAAGCAAGCATCTAGATCTTGGAACATTAGGTTTGATAATGTGATCAAAACCTATGGTTTCGAGCAGAACGTCGATGAGCCTTGTGTCTACAAGCGGATCATTGATAAAAAAATAGTTTTCTTGGTCCTATACGTAGATGATATATCCTACTCATTGAGAAAGATGTGGGAGTGTTGTCTGATGTAAAGGGCTGGCTGAATAGCCAATTCCAAATGAAAGATTTGGGAGAGGCAAGTTATGTTTTAGGGATCCAACTTATAAGGGATCGTAAGAACAAACTTATAGTACTGTCTCAAGCATCATATATCGAAAAGATTCTTGTGAGAATTTTCGATGCAGAACTCCAAGAAAGGTAATTTACCTTCCAGGCATGGAGTTCACTTGTCTAAGGAACGGTGTTCTAAGACACCTCAAGAAGTTGAGGATATGAGACGTGTTCCTTATGCATCAGCAGTAGGTAGTCTCATGTATGCTATGTTATGCACGAGACCGGACATCTGCTATGCAGTGGGAGTAGTCAGCAGATACCAGTCCAACCCAAGATTGGATGATTGGGTTGCTATCAAGACTATTCTCAAGTATCTTCGGAGAACGAGAAATTATATGCTAGTGTATTCCGGGCAGGATTTGATCCCGTTAAGATACACGGATTCTGATTTTCAGTCTAACAAGGATTCTAAAAAATCCATGTCTGGATCAGAATTCACCCTGGGTGGTGAACCCACTGTGTGGAGAAGTATCAAACAATCTTGCATTGCTGACTCCACCATGGAAGCCGAATATGTAGCTGCTTGTGAAGCTGCTAAAGAGACTGTTTGGCTCTGTAAGTTCTTGAGTGATCTGGAAGTTATTCCAGACCTGGATAAGCCTATCACACTTTATTGTGATAACAGTGGTGTTGTGGCTAATTCCAAATAACCAAGAAGCCACAAGAGAGGGAAGCATATAGAGAGAAAGTATCATCTCATTAGAGAGATAGTGCAGAGAGGACATGTGATCGCCACCAAGATAGCCTCACAAGACAATCATGCTGATCCATTTACGAAGATCTTACCGGTTAAAGTGTTTTCGGGTCACCTAGATGGTCTAGGGTTACGAGACATGCCTCACATGTTTTAGTGCAAGTGGGAGATTTTTGGGGTTTATGCCCTAAGCATGTAATTTGTAAATTGATTTATGAAGTAAATAAAAAGAAAGGTTCAATTCATTCTTGTTATGTTATTTATTTTATAAACTTGTGTACAAATTAACATCCTGGATTGCCGGATGTAATCTCAAACTGTGTATATGAATGTCATATACGGATGGATACAGTAAGAGACGTGCAATCTAAAGAGTCCATAGATAGCAAATAAAGCTGGGTACTTTATTTGTGGTTAATCTATAGTTGCGGTCCATTCCGTAATGTACAGTGATTCTATCTCGAATCATTCATATGAGATATGATAATGGAGGCACCTTGTATGATGTGATCATGAAGGACTGGGCCATGATCTATATGAATCTCACACCAAGATTCGATTACCAATGAGATTCATATATATCAACTAATGATGGCTATATATGGGTGATCTTAATCCTAAGTGTCTTATCGACTTCTTCAGGTTAGATCGTGGTATTTGATATACCATGGGTGAGGTCAGATGCATTTCCTAATCAATATACTCCGTATGTTGGGATTACGGTTTGGCTTGTGGCTGGGAAGGTTTGTACATAATAGTGGAATCCACTCCTTTTTGTGAGAAGTAGATGGTAGTTCCCTTAAGGTTTGATTCGGGGCTTGGACAATATGAGCGCTCTCCTAATTCTGTGAGGAAATATGATTTATTGTTCATTAGAGAATCAATGGTACTTAAAGGATATATGTAATTAGAGGGGTATAACGGACATTATGACCTAGCTCTAATTATGAACTACTGTTGAGGATCACACCTTATGTAATAGCTATATCGATGGACACCGAGTTGTATCGGTCTGTGTAAAAACGTCTGCAGTTGAGAGAGTGAAGCTTCGGGTTTTTAGTGGAATAACACCAGAGTTAATAATCAATGAATATTAATTAAAGAGTTTAATTAATGATTCTGATGATTATTGGAGCTCAAAATATTGTGAGTCCATTAGGTCCCCTTGCTAGCCCGATCGATTTAGGTAACAAGGGTCACGGTTAATTAATTGGATTGTCCAATTAATTGTGTTACGGAAGTAACACGTATTTATTCAAGAATTAATTGAATAATGAGATTATTTAATTAATGGATAACTGAGATTAAATAACTTAAATAATGAGATTATTTAATTATATTATTAATCACTAAATGGAGGGTGTATGTTGATATTTATTTTTGAATAAAATAAGATAATGTGATTATTTTATTAAATTAAATTAAATATTGTATTTTTGAATTTAAATAGTTTGAATTCAAAATTTAAATCAAATAAAAGATATGGTATATTTTTTTATTTGAAAGTTTTTTAAAAATCAAATTAGATTTGATTAGATTTTTTTTAAAAAAAATTATATATGTGATATATATTATTTAAAAAAAAAAGGTGTTGTGCATTTTCACGCACAACTCTTATATATATATACATTGACAAAAACAAAAGTGGTGGTTTTTGTTTTGGTTTTGCATAAGAGACAAAAAATTGGTTTTTGTTTTTGGTCATATGTACAAAAGAAAAACAAAAGTGTTGTGTGCAAGTGATTGCACCAAGAAAAAAACAATATATAACTATTATTTTTTTTAACTACTAGAATTGTTCTAGGTAGTTTTTTTTAAGAAGAAATAGTTTCTCCATTCGGTTTTCTCTACACCCTCCATCCTAAGTTCCTGAGAATCGTGACGCGCTCACACGCAGTTACCAGTCCAAGGAATAGCTAGGAAGATCAATGGTACAGACAAGAAGCAAATCAAAAAGTGAAGGAGCCTCCAAACGTTGGTATGGTTTTATTTTTTTATTTTTTATTATTGATTACAATTTTCTGTATTAGTGTAATAATTTTTATATGTACTTGTTCTGAAAATAATTACGATCAAAAGTTCACTAGTCCCAGATACAGATTACGATCTGTACAAAAAATTTTAAAACCCATTTCCGCTGCGTTACAGGTGAACGGGGTTCCAACAGAGTGTGTGTGCATGCGTTCGAGCGTGCCTGCGTACCTGCGTTTGTGCGTGCTTGCTTGCATGCACGCGTGCATACGTACTAGGGTGCCTACGTACGTGAGTGAGAGGGTGCGTGCATTTGTACGTGCGTGTGTACGTGTGTGCCTGCGTGTGTGTGTGCGTGCGTGTGTGTGTGCACACGTGCGTGAGTGCGTGGGTGGGTGGGTACATTCGTGCTTTCATGCTTGTGTACATGCATGCATGGGTATGTGTGTGCGTGCGTGCGTATTTACGTGTTTGCGTGTCTACATATGTGTGTGTGACACCTTGTGTGCGTGCCGGCGTGCGTTTGTGCTTGCGTGAGTGCGTGCTGCCTGCATTTGTGTATGCGTTCGCTTGTGTGCATGTGTGCAAGCATATATGCACGCGTACATGAATGTGTGCGTGGGATTGAGCCTGTGTGCGTGCATCTGTGCGAGCGTGCGTGCGTGCGTGCGTGCTTGCGTGCGTGCGTGCGTGGGTTTGTACATGCGAACGCGCATGTGCGAGCCTTTTTTACCTCACTCTCCCTTGCTTAAAAGCTTACTTGTTTTCTCTCTTTTTTTCTCAACAACCTCTTTTTCTTTTTCACCTTTTTTTTTCTTTTTTTGCTGTTTCGGACTCTCTTTCTTTTCTCTCTCTTTCCTTTAAACTCTCACTCTCAATCTCTTTTTGACATCTCTCTCTTTTCTTAACCTCACTTGATCTTCATACACTTGTTTTGGGGTTAAAGGTACAAGAGTGATTGACTTTTTATTCAGTACAAAGGAGTATATATTGGTATACCCATCATGAGTCACATGTTTATCGAACTGCCAAGTTCTCCCCAAAAGGATGTGGCCCGCATTCATTGGTACCACATCATAAAGAACTTCATCTTTGTACTTTCCGATTGAAAATGACATCAACACTTGTTTTGTCACCTTGATTTCCCCACTATCATTTAACCATTGTAGGTTATATGGTTTTGGATGCTTCAAAGTGTCCAAATTCAATTTCTCCACAAAACTAGTGCTAGCCAAATTAGTACAACTCACCCCATCAACAATCATGCTACTTGGCAGCGAGTGTGAAAAATGTTGTCACGTTGTACCTCATCATTTTCACTGGCTTGAGCACTAAGAGCTCTTCTTACAACCAAAAGCTCTCCATCCACCGGATATTCAATGTCACTTACATCCTCCAAGGGTGGCATGGACTCCTCATCATATTCACCCTCGAATTCGATAATACCATCACCCTTCAAAACCATTACTCTCTTGTTTAGGCATTGAGATGCAAGCTCCTAAACACTTAAAGCACTTAATGTAACGGTTTCTAAAAGGTTTAGAATCTGATTTACCTTGATTTAATGTGCCTCCTGCCTTTTGATCTTTGGAAGGTTCGACCTTGGCCTTGAAACTAGGCTAGTCATCCCTGTTGTTCCAATTCGGTTTCCATGATGATGAAGAACCCAAATTTTACCCAACCCATGTGGAACTCTTCCTCTCCAACTGTTGTTCAACCTTAATGGCCATCTGTACCATGTCAGTCAATTCAACATAATGTTGTAACTCCACTACATTTGCAATGTCTTGTTGTAGTCCACTTAAGAACCTGGATTATGAGGTTCATCCAATTGATCACCATTCGGTTAAGGTTGGAAAAGATCCAGATCCTTTAACCATTCATGGAGGATCAATGACAAGAGCTAAAGCTTAAAGGATGAAATAAGCCTTAACTTGTTTAATTTAAAGCATTAGGAAGGACCAAACTAGTCAAGATTTGGTCAATTTTCTAAGGATGCAAGAAGAGTATAAAATGGTCAACAGGTTTCAAACAAGTTCAAATCACGAAGACAAGAGTCCAGCCTTGTTAGAATGAAGTATTCTAGCTTATCATGAAGAATAAAATGCCATTTAGCCATGTTAGGTTTTGTGGGCCTATTTTATAATTAGTTTTGGTTTTAGTTGTGTTGGGTTTTGTGCGCTTATTTTATGATTAGTTTGGGCTTTAATTGTGTTGGGTTTTTGTATTGGGTTTTATTTTGTTAAGTGTGAGTTCATGTGTTATTTGATTAGGAATAAGGAGTTACAAAGGCTGAATAATTTATGACAATTATTCATGGTCTACATGTCATTTAGTGAGCGGTTACACATTTAATGGGCAGTTACATTTGTGTTGTATTGTCCTTGGCCTTTTTTCTATATAAACAAGGCTGATTTTTCTATGTAATGACAGAGATTTAAGTAATATAAACTTTTTGAGCACTTTGTGAGTGTTTTGTTTTTAAGTTCTTGCATGAACTTTGGAACTTATCAAGCTTATTCAGCTTGTGGCGTTCAACAACCTTCAAATCTTTGTTTTGCCTTTAAACTTATCAAACTTCATAGTTAGTGGCGTTTTAGGGAAATCAAAGTGTTGTTCTAATTAACTTTTATCATCCTTCCGTTGATAAAGTGATTAGAATAGTTTCTCTTACTTCAATCTTGAATGATCGGGTCTGTGTCAATTAGTTGGAGAGTGTTAAATTGCATTCCATATGTATCATAGCTCTTTAGTTATTGGGGTGTATGGTTGCTAAGTTAATGATTTCCATCACTGGCTATAGTAGCCTCTCGGTCCTCCTCTATATCAGCTCAAATCATGGCTATCTCCATCCTCTTAAAGTAGTCTTCAGCACACTTAGACCCTTGAGTAAGAGTTTGCAATTTTTTAAACAAACCCCTATAATAGTGACTTGGAATGAAACGCTTCTCCATGACTGCTTTCAGCTTCTCCCAAGTCTCAATAGGTCTTTCTCCATTTTGTCTCCTACTCACAATCAGTTGATCCCACCAAACGATAGCATAATCAGTGAATTCTATGACAGCCAACTTCACCTTCTTCAATTCAAATAGTCATGGCAGTCAAACACCAATTCTATTCTTTTCTCCCACTCCAAATAAGCTTCAGGATCAGTTTTACCTTGAAAAGTTAGGATCTTCACCTTTATACTACCCAAGTTATTATCAACCCTCTCTCCATACCTATCTCCTCTATTCCCATACCTGTCTTCTCTATTCCCATACCTAACTCCTCTATTCATATTCCTAACTCCTCTACCTCCAATTCCACGCCAAAATCTGCCTGCACCCACATTAGACATGCGATCATCCTCCTCTAGGTCAATCTCATAATCATCTTCATAGTCATTCCTAGGTGGGTTTAT
>CM065301.1:62228068-62238068 GCA_032871835.1 Dipteronia dyeriana
ATTACTATAGGGACTTCTAGGAACACACAGCTTGTTTTCTTTGAATATTGGCATTAGAATATTGGACCCGTAGAGACTTCTAGGAACACACGGCTTGTTTTCTTTGAAAAGAAAACCATCATGCCTAAAGAACTTGTCAAAACCCCCTTTCTCACATGCCCCATAAACATTAGCAAAATCAAAATCAGAATTGTATAAGTCTTTAATGTACTCAAAACCCAATAATTTTGCATCAAGTTTAGAAATTAGAGCATACCTTCTAGAAAGAGCATCGACAACCACATTCTCCTTACCTTGTTTGTACTTGATGAAGTATGGAAAGGATTCAATAAACTCCACCCATTTTGCATGCCTATGGCTTAACTTTCCTTATCCTTTGAGATATTTCAAGGACTCATGATCTGTGTGTATAATGAATTCCTTGTACCAAAGATAGTGCTGCCATGTCTTTAACACTCTCACCAAGGCATAAAACTCCTTATCATACGTCGGGTAGTTAAGACTTGCTCCACTTAGCTTCTCACTAAAGAATGCAATGGGTCTGCCCTCTTGCATTAAGACTCCTCTAATACCTATTCCACTTGCATCACACTCAATCTCAAAAGTTTTAGCAAAGTTAGGTAAAGCAAGCAAAGGTGCTGAACTAAGTTTGTGTTGAACTAAGCAAGCAAAGTAAGCAAGTTAAAAGCATCATCTTGTTCTTTACCCCACCTAAATCCCACATTCTTTTTGATGCATTCAGTTAATGGTGCAACGATAGTAGAAAAATCCTTAATGAATCTCCTATAAAAGCTAGTAAGACCATGAAAAATCCTTACATCACTAAGGCCACTCCCTAATTACTTTCACTTTTTCTTGATCAACATGTATTCCTTTATCATTAACAACATAACCAAGAAAAGTAAGTTCATTAGTGTAAAAAATGCATTTCTTTAGATTAGCATATAACTTTTCTTTTTTAAGCACATCAAAAACAGCCTTTAAATGTGTTACATGCTCGTCTAAATTTTTGCTATACACAAGTATATCATCAAAATAAACTACTACAAACTTTCCAATGTAAGCACGCAAAACATGGTTCATCAATCTCATAAAAGTACTAGGTGCATTAGTTAGGCCAAAAGGCATTACTAACCATTCATATAGACCATGTTTAGTTTTGAAAGTGGTTTTCCATTCATCACCCTAATGCATTCTTATTTGATGATATCCAGATTTCAAATCAATCTTTAAAAACACACAAGAACCATGCAATTCACCCAATATATCATCTAAACTAGGGATAGGATGTCTATACTTTACCGTGATTTTGTTGATGGTTCAACAATCAACACACATTCTCCAAGAACCATCCTTTTTAGGTACCAACAAAACAGGAACCGCACATGGACTCATGCTTTCACGTACATATCCCTTTTCCATAAGCTCACTTACTTGCTTCTAGATTTCCTTGGTCTCTTCGGGGTTGCATCTATATACTAGCCTATTTGGTATGCTAGCACCCGGAATGAAATCAATTTGATGTTCAATTCCTCTAATTGGTGGCAAACCATTAGGAACATCTTCGGAAAAGAGATCCTCATTTTTCTGTAAAAGATCAACAATAGCACTAGGCAAACTCTTGTTAATTTCGTTAGAAACAATTAAAACATCCTTGTACATAAGTACAAGTAAGAGCTGCCTCATGGTTAATGCTTTCTTCACAACACACATTTTTCCATAAGCACTCATTTTTCTTTCACTCAAGCCTTCCTTGTTTTCTCTCCCCTTGTGTTTCCCATTGCTATCATTTTTACCACTCAACTCACCTTTTTTTTCTCTCTTTCTTTCTCCCTTCCCAAAGTTTCAGTTAATGAAGATTCAAGCTCTTCATATTGTTGTTTTATGCGCATTTGGTCTTCAAAAATTGTCTTTGGAGGTAAAGTTCCAAGTTGGTATTTCTGTCCCTCCATGATCAAAGAATAACGGTTCTTAAACCCATCTTGCATTACCCTTCAATCATATTGCCATGGTCTCCCCAATAACATGTGACCAGCATACATAGGTACCACATCACACCAAACATCATCCTCATATCTACCAATTGAAAAGGAAATTAACACTTGCCGATTTACCTTCACAACACCACTATCATTCAACCATTGTAACTTGTATGATTTTGGATGTTTAATAGTAGGTAATTTTAGTTTCTCTACAAGCAAGGTACTTGCCACATTTGTACAACTTCCACTAGCAACAATCACATTACACAACTTGTTAGCAATCAAACAATGAGTATGAAATAAATTTTCACGTTGCTCGCCATGTTTATTATTTTTACTTTGGAAACTAAGTGTTCGTTGTACAACCAAATTTTCTCCACTAGCATACTCTACATCACTAGCATATTCTAAATGTGGCATGTCATCTTCATCCTCTCTCTCACTTTCTGATTCAATTGTCCCATTCCTCATGATCATTACCCTTTTATTAGGACATTCATGTGCCACATGACCATGTCCAAGGCACTTAAAACACTTAGGCTCAGTTTGGCATTGTTGTGTTGTGGGAGGAATTGCTTTTGGATCTGCTGTGGGATGGGGGGGATTGCTTTTAGATCTGCTGTGGGAAGAAGCAGTTGAGTGTTTGGTAAACTGACTTTTAAAAGTGCTGTGAGAACCAAAAGCACTTTCAATGTGTTTGGTAAACTGAAAGTAAAAAGTGTTGTGAGTGTTCAAAATTACTAAAAAGGACACAAATGAATTTTGAAGATGTTTTGAAAATAAAAACTTGTTTTATTTTTGTGTTACCATAAACATGTTATAAAATATCAACTAATATTTTGGTGTGACCATAAACATGTTCGCAATTAAATATCAATTATTATTTTTATGTGACCATAAACATGTTATAAAATAAATATCGAATAATATTTTTGTTTTATAAATAAATAATTTGGTTTGTTTTAGTGTGACCATAACACATTATTAAGTTTTTGAATCTATTGCCACGTATATTATGAATATATCAAGACAACATTTTTTAAATTCCTTTCATAATATTTTTTCTAAATAACAAAATATATTCCAAGGAGTTTTGAGATTACACAATTGAAATTGACAACAAAAGATTCCAAAAAGCAAAATATATTATGGAGTTGAGAGTAAATTGTAAATAATTGCTAAGTACCCGCACTCATTAAACTTTGCACAATTGAATTTCTCAAAATTTCCATTTCTCGTCTTCCCGGACCATCTTCTTCATGTGTATTGATCTCCATTTCTTCATTAATCTCTTCACTTGAGTAATTTGCACTTTCATCAAAATCTTTATCTCGTTGTGCATTTCTTCTAATGTAGTTATGAATAGTCATCTTAGCAATAACAATTTTCACTTGCTTTTGATAAGAATAACTTGGCATATCACGTAAAATTGTCCATTTTTTTTCCATACCCCAAAAGTGCGCTCAATGATGCTCCTAAGTGAAGAATGTGCATGATTAAATATTTCTTTATGACCTGTTGGTTCTTCACCCCTGTGAAAATGTGGAATGTGGTATATTTCACCTTTATAAGGTCCTAAAAAACCTTTCATATGTGGGTATCCGGTATCCACCAAGTAATATTTTCCTGAAAATATAAAATATAAATGATTATGATATAATATACAATTATTATTTGTGCAACTAAATTTAAAAAATTACCATTTGGAGGTTTTGGAAAATTTGATTGAGGATCACGTAGAGCTGATAAGAATACTCTACTATCATGAGCAGAGTCTTCCCACCCAGCACATGCAAATGTAAATTGCATGTCAAAGTTACATATAGCCATTACATTTTGGGTGGGTATTCCTTTTCTACCAATATATGGTACTTGATCACATGGAGAAATTGAAGCTTGAACATGAACACCATCTATAGCTCCAATGCAATCCTACAAATTAATTCAAAATAAGTATAAAATAAGGCATTTATATGGATATACCAAATTTAAGAGCATTGACAATTATATATACCTTAAAGTGAGGCATATATCTAGAGTCGCTCAATATTTCTGTGGAGTGCTCCTAAATTCAGGATCCAAGGGTTTTATCATCACCTTAGCCAATTCATATAAAATGTCTAGCATCACATCAAAATACATATTCACCGTCTCACCGGAATGTTGAAAACGTTCTTATGCATTCCTATTTCCTATACCTTGTCCTAAAATATAAAGAAATATTCCTAAAATTTCAGCACTACTTATGTTTCTCTAACGCTTCAACTTATAATTATTTTCCAAATCATTCAATAACATTACGAATACATGTTTGCCCATTCTAAACATGTTATAACAACGACTTTCATTACCCCGTAGCACTTCCATCAACCAAATAAAACCTGTTTGAGAGCTTGTCATGCATGGAGTTTTAAGAATATAATTTTCAAGATAAACTTGAATAAGACGACCACATACACATATAAGTTGATCTATTTCTTCTTCGTCTCCTGAATTGTCCATACTTTATTTTAATAACCTGAAATATTAATGATCTCATCAAACATCACATATAAATAGAGGTTAAAAATAGGTAAAACATTATCCAACAAGCACAAAGAAAATAAAATATAATGTCATCAACTAGGGTCCAACAATGACAAAAATAATAATAAAACATTAATGTCTATCAACTAGGGTCCAACAAGCACAAATTTCCAATACATAATCAAACTACGACAGGGATAATAAAACATTAATATCATCTAATTTCCAGTCTTTTTTTTATTAAGAATCAAAAATTGGAGCTTCAGATCAGAATCAGTCATAACAGAAAACATCTCCCTCTTGTCTTGAGAACAAAACAACTCCGTCGCAAACCACCACAACTGACTACCTTTTTCTGCCCCAGATAAAGTGACCACAACTTCCATCACTTCAACTATACTAGTTCCTTGTGAACTTCTATGCACCGATGTCGTTGTACTCCTACTCTCAACTACCTCAACAAGACAATCAATTTGTTTAGATAACTTTGTTGCACCTCCTAACTTTCCTTTCTTTCCCTTCCACCCTCCTATAACTCCTTTATTTATTTCACTCTCATCATTTGTTCTCTTTTTCCCCTTATCTTGATTACCATGTGAAGCCTCCTCATTCTCCCTATCGACAATCTGCTTGTCATGCTCTGAATCTTCCACTATTTCTTCAGAAAGTATGGTAGATGATGGAATCATGACACAATTACCAACAGTTGTACAACCCTTGAACATCTTGTCATACATATCCATCATGTCAGGACTAATTCCCACGACATAAAATTTTCAATACTCAACATTCATCTACAAAAGAAACATATGGTTAGAAAATATGCATCTTCATGACATAAATGAATAAATAAATAAAGGAGAATGTTCACACGTCAATTTTACTTTGCCACCATTCTGGAGGTGCATCCACCGTTTTCTTAGCAGGGTCCAATCCGATACCAGTTTCTTTATGCAATAGTGAACTCCACAATTTACAATCAGTTTCAAGTGAATCCCACTTGTTTTTCAATTGCTTTTTATCATAATCCCTTCCGGTTATTTCCTTAAAAACCTTGACAACATTTACCCATCCTATCTTATCAAAATGAGTGCCAGACCTATTTCCTTTTGCCACTTCCTTAACACATATTTCACAATATATAGCTACAAGATCATCATTCCATATAGCTTTTGATTTTCCACCTCCCTCATTTTCAGTAATGCTATTTGTATTCTTCCTTCCCATCTGTTTACCACAAAATTCTTATCATAAACAGATATCAAACCTAATGTTTGTTAACTACAAGAACACAAGAACATTCTACCTAATGTTTATCAACTACAATAATAAACTACTTTGTTTCTATTTATTAACCAATCCTAAAAAAAACACAAATCAATTTGTAAATTATAAATACACTAAACCACAAATAAAAGTTAATACATTTTATGGCAAATGAATGTTGAATTTTTAGAAGTCTTATAAATGGACATGGGAATTTTATATAGTCCAATTGATTAGTGGAACAAAGAAAAAAAATTCACTTAAATTTTGTTTCTTTTACGGTCAATGATTGTGTTCATCAAACCAATCAAGTTTGCAATTTTGTTCATCTTTAGCAACTTGTTGGCTGTTGAAAGGTAGGTTTGATTGGTTTATTTAGTTAAGCAATGGGATTTCACACATTATGTACCATTCTTTCTCCACTGTTATTGCAACTAATTGTTCACTATCTTGCTATTTTATATCAGGAGTTTCTAAACCCTGACAACATCACACAGTTAGTCATAAACCCAAAGTAAGAACCAAGTCTTTCATATTTGGGTCATAAAATTAGCAAACCTTAAGACATAATATTGTAATTTTATAAATAACTCCATGATCTCATAGATATAAAGCCTATAAGAGAAAAGTGAACGATACTCTTAACAGATTCCTGATTCCAGCTCCTGGTTGCTACTGACATGGAAAATTACCTTGTCTTGAAACAAAAATGACCAGTATTGTGCCACATTTTTCACAAAATAAAAAAAAAGGTAATTGCTAAACTGATTTTGATCTCATACTAATTTGTTATTAACTTAGCTCATAACTCAATTGAAGAACATGTAATACCCATAAGATAGATATTCAAATAAATTCCAGTTGAATTCACTAACTTTTGCCTGTCATAACTACTAATTATACCTACTAAAATACAATTCATTTGCCTTTTAAATAGAACTATTTTACGTAAATACATTTATAAACACATACACACACAAAGTCAGTGATCATAATTGTTATAAGTTATATAGTAAACAAAAAAAAAAGCCACTGATCATAATTGTTATCAGTTATATAGTAAACAACAACAACAAAATTCTTTCCTCTTTCTCTCTCTCTCACACACACACTTATTTCCTAAACTTCCCTACAGTTTCTCTGAAACCAAACACATTAGCAGACAGTTAAAGAATACTTTTTGGGTGTGAACCATGACGGAGTAAGAGCGGATAGCGGGACAGAAGAGCTTGTCACCATCTCTATCTCAACTAAAGATGGTTTTGGTTTTGGTTTTGCTTTTGGTTACCTTAAAGAAGCAGCTTGAAAAGCCAATTAATTCTTGAAGAAATATCCAAGAAAATTTACCACAAAAATATTCCTAACATCGAATTTTATTGTGCATAAACAGCATTTTTCGTCTTCCACATCATTCAAAGATTTTACATTTATATAAACATTACAGTCAATGTAAAATCGACTACCAGCAAGAACCATCCACATAAAAAATCACATTTGATACTTTTTCATTGAATCTAACTTGAAAAGGTAAAACAGAGCATGAAACATACCATGAATCATATAGCAAACCAAAAAGAGAAACAAATGACAGGAATAAAACAAAAAAATTACAAAAGAAATTAAAAAAAACGTAAAACATAGCATGAAACATACCATGAATCATAGAGCAAACCAAAGAGAGAAACAAATGATAGGAATAAAACAAAGAAATTAAGAAAGAAATTAAACAAAATGGAATCTGTACCATGTTCATTCAATAAACCAAAAATCCCCAAATATCAATCATAAATCAAACCCTTAAATCAGGAACATATTAAACATAAAGAAAACGAAATTAAGAGAATGAAAATTAGAAAATACCTTGGATAGCTCGAACGTGAAACCGATTACAAAGGCTGTTCTTAAAATTTTTGAGAAGAGAAAGATGAGAGCGAGAAAACGAATGAGAGATATAAGTGAGAAAGAAAGGTTGTTCTTGAAACAATCTTGGTTTATTTTGGTAAATTTGGTAATAAGGCAAGGATAAAATGGGAAGTTTGGTACAAAATTTATTAAATGGGTCACTGTAGCACGTTTTAAATTTGTTTCCCCAGGAAGAAGATTTCCAAAAGCATGTATTTCTAGCTTCTCAAAAACTCAGTTGGGAAAAGCTAAAAGAGACCAAAAGCATTTTCCCATAATTTTACCAAACACCCTATCATTAGTCCGGAATCACTTTTGGTCCCAAAAGCAGCTGGGGAAGCATTTCCAAACTAAGCCTTAATGTCTCTAGTTTGATTAGGTTGATTCTCACCTCTACACTTGCTGCCTATTTCATTTTTGCTTTTAGTTTCATCAATTTTAGGCTTAACAATGGGTTTATTATCCTTTTTAATCTAATTCAGTTTCCAAGAAGAAGAAGAACCTGAAAAAGGTTTTGAATCATACCTGACGCCTTTTCTTTTGAGTTGCCTGTCAATCTTCATGGCCACACCCACCATGTCCTCAATCTCCACATAATGTAACAACTCCACAAGATCAGCAATGTTCTTGTTTAACCCACTCAAAAACCGAGCCATGGTGGCCTCACAGTCCTCCTCTATATTAGCCCTTATCATGGCTATCTCCATTTCCTTGTGATATTCTTCTACACTCATGGAACCTTGTGTCAAAGTTTACAACTGTTGATGCAAATCTCTATAGTAATGGCTAGGGACAAATCTCCTAATCATTATTTGTTTCATCTCCAACCAAGTCTCTACGGGTCTTTCACCATTTCTACATCTG
Source organism: Dipteronia dyeriana (assembly GCA_032871835.1). Lineage (NCBI taxonomy): Eukaryota > Viridiplantae > Streptophyta > Magnoliopsida > Sapindales > Sapindaceae > Dipteronia > Dipteronia dyeriana. The sequence continues at coordinate 62,236,609 of CM065301.1, forward strand.
ACTTTACACAATTGATCCCACCAAAGAATAGCATAATCATAAAATTCAACAGCAGCTAGTTTTACCTTTTTCTCTTCGGAGTAGTTATGACATTCAAAGATCAACTCCACTTTTCGTTCCCATTCCAAATAGGCATCCGGATTGTTCTTCCCTTGAAAAGGAGGAATTTTCATTATGATGATGCCTATGTTTCGGTCCACACCATCAAAACGTCCTCTCCTAGCTTGTCTTCTAGGATTAATGTCTAGACCAATGACGGTAGCTTGGCCATCATCTGTGTCTTCTCCTCCATCATATACATCATTGATAAAGGCTGGTTGTCTTTCATGTCGTGGTTCTCTTTACAATCTGGCAATTGCTTCATCATGTCTTTCTAGACGATCTCCTACATCTCCCATCACTTTGAACATACGTTCAAATTGTTGCTGCATTGCTTGAATCACTTGATCATTTGAGGAAGAACTCACTTCTTTATCTTTGTTAGACATGTTTAAAACCTAAAAAAAAAAGTTAGAACAGCCTCACAATCACTCCCTCACGTGTTTCTCTTAAAGAATTGATTCACACCACTCGTGTTTCACACAGTTATTTAGCTTTTCTTGATGCTAATCTCACCACTCTTGCTTTTTACCTCTCTTGTTTTATTCTTTAAGTTCTTAGATTAACTAAGGTCCTTTTAAACAAACAATTCAGATTATGGCAAATTCAACAAAGTCAAATTGGGTAGGTCTAAAAAAAACAAACAAAAGGTAGGCCACTTAAAGTAAGCAAATATTAGAACTGAAATATCAATTTCTATCCCAACAAGAATTCTGTTTGTTTTGGTTAAGAAAACAATATTTAAATATTTCCCAAACCAAAACAAGAATGATATGAACAAAGAAAGATTTTTGAAATTTTGCAAGAATTCCTTGAAGCCGCAATACTTTTTTTTTTGTTTTTTTGTTTTTTTGTTTTTTTGTTTTTTTGATTTTTTTTTTTGTGCAAAAAACAAAGAAGAATGATAATAACCTCAAGAAGCACAACAATTAAGATGAATTATAGATACGGTGCTATAAGATGAAGAAGAAAAGAAAGTGAGAAAAAAAAACTAAAAGAACAACAAATAAATGGATATGCAAACCTCAAACTTGAGCCAAGCTCTGATACCAAAATGATGGAAATCATTAACTTAGCAACCATACGCCCCAATAGCTAAAGAGCTATGATACATATGGAATGCAATTTAATACCCTTCAACTAATTGAAACAAACCCGATCGTTCAAGATTGAAGTAAGAGAAACTATTCTAATCACTTTATCAATGGAATGATGATAAAAGCTAATTAGAACAGCACTTTGATTTCCCTAAAACGCCACAAACTATGAAGTTTGATAAGTTGAAAGGTAAAACAAAGATTTTGAGGTTGTTGAACTCCACAAGCTGAATAAGCTTGATAAGTTCCAAAGTTCATGCAAGA